>JAZHYW010027407.1:0-17992 GCA_037355805.1 Ixodes ricinus | reverse complement strand
AAGGGCGGTGCAACGATTTTATGATTAAAAGAATTTGCATCTTGTCATTTTTACGTTGTTCATCGTGTCCCAGAGATTACAGAAAACATCTCCTTCATTAAAAAATGTCGCGATTAAGCTGCATAATCGCAAAGCAAAAGTCGAGCTTTTTCCCCCACCTGCAGCCCCAAGCGGCAGCCGAAGGAACTACGGCGAAAAGATTACGTGACCTCGCTCGGCTCTAAGCTGCAGCCTAACGCCCGCTAATGTGAGCGGAGAGAGGGAGAGGAAGCGTCCTCCGAGATAGCACACGGGAAGCTACACGGCACTCCGAATGACGTCACTGGGAGTGCGACCAGGTGTGACCCTGAAGACTGGGAGTGAGTTGAGGGGTGCCCGAAATGCCAATATTTATCTTTTTTTTACGCAACAACTAGGACACGCAGGCGAAATCGGCTTTCTGTTCTTTACTTCAAAAGTGTCAGAGGGCAACTTCCACAAATCTTTGACCGAAGTCCGGAAATCGTTGCACCTCCCCTTTAATACGTGCTAATGAGAAGTCTCTCTTCGTTGGTGCATTTGATGCTGGGGTGGCGTGCACGAACTGCTGAGGTACAAAACTCGTGCTGGCGCAAGTTCCACCACTCCAGAGGATTGAATTAGTCTCCTCAATATATATTTGAAGGCAAAGAAGCCACTTGCAAGTTTCTTCTACATTTTTCTAATCTGTATGTTATGCTGTTTTTGTTTTTTTTTAAAGGATTTTTGCTTTTTTTCCAAAGAAAAACACGCTTTCCGGGATGACTGATACTCCTGCAATCACTTGCCTTTTCTAGGGACAGTATTTTTGGCAAGATAAAACATTCTAAAGCAATCTTTAATGAGACTCAAATCTTTATTGACGTAAATAATGATTTTCCCCCCGATTGGCACCTTTAATCAAAGAGTGTAGTTTGCCCCTGCAATGCATTCGATGATACACTTCATATTATCACTCACTCATTGCGGATATCCGGACCCGCGGATATCCGCATCCGCAACCCCTGGCATCCGCATCCGATCTGCAATCCGCCAAATCTGATTCATTTTTATCCGCGTCCACCAGTTTACTGCGGATATCTGCGGATAATTCGCGGATATGCAGGGCTCCACACACAATGATTAAAGTTCCGTCTTTTCAGGGTTCATTTTTTCCCCAGAGATTTGGCATTGTTCGGAGTTAATTTTCCGTGCAGGACAAGAAATGGGTTTCCCAGGGCATATGAAACGAGACGCAAGCGTAGGGACTTTCTGACCTCCAAGGTATGTGGCCCAAGCACTTGGAAATCATTCCGGTCGCGATGAAAGAAGGAGGTGGGGAAAGTGCTCCCCAAGGAAAAAGCAGCAGCCTCGCAGACAGTGCCGTGCAGGCTGTGTTGCGAGCAGTCTTGGGCAGTAACTAGTTACTAGTAAAGCGTTAACGGTAACTAATTACCTTTTACAGTAACTTGTAACTAACTTGTCACTGCTCAGTGAAAATAACTTGTAACTGTAACAGGGTTACTATTTTTCAAAAGTACCTGTAAAGAGTAACGTCGTTATAGTTACTTCTTAGATTTATGCGTCAAAATATTGCAAACATGAACATCAAATCGTCTCGCAACACGTGAGAGAGTCCCAAGTTTTGATAGGGGAAGGGCACAGCAAAAACTGCTGCAGAAATAGACTGGAGCACAAAAGAAAAACAAAAAAAGAAACAAGATTTTGGGTGACATTGCTTGGCCAAGTTGATCCCGCCAACTGGGAGGATGGGGACATTTATATCCGTACCCGCCAACGCCCGCAGGCTTATGGTACAACCGATTTCCCGAGCCTCGTCTTTCTGCCGCCAAGCAAACGTTTCCTTCCCCCTAATTTGAATTGTCCAACTCCCAGATGCAATCTTGCAGTATCTCGACTTCTTAGGTCCATTTGCTCTCCCTTCACTTTTTTTTGCAACCCAAGTACAGTGCCTCGTCACTTGAGAAAGAGTATTCAGCTCGAAACATCTGTGCCGTTCTGCTTGTTTGTGTGTTTTCTACAAATTAAAAGACCCCCTTAGCCAGGACCAGGGGCACTTGGCATCAGTTGATTTATAGGTAGTCAGGTCGTGGGCTTTCCGGGTGGTTTCTTCTAGTTGAGGTGGTGAGATAGGGGAGCGCAAACATGTCCAACCTAATTAAGAAGTGGCAGAAAAAAAAAACATTTTACAACTTACTGTAATGTTGAATTAGAGCGCAGCTCTTGAGGAGGAGGAGGGCAGGGAATGGAGGGGGGTATGCCCCCTCTTTCCCCTCATGCTCCCCTCCCACTTAGCGGGGAAATTTTTGCTCCATTTCTCACTAAGTTCAGCGAAAAAATTTCCCCGCTAAATTTGGCGGAGAATTGTTTCTGTTTAAGCTAGAGGGGAAATTTTTCTGCTAAATTTAGAGGAGAATTTTTTCTGCTAAATTTAGAAGAAAATTTTTTCCAATAAAATTAGTGGAAAAAATTTTCCACTGAATTCAATGGGAGAATTCCAGCTCCGCTAAATTTAGCTGGAAATTTTTGCACTATATTTACTGGGGAATTCTTCCCCCTAAATTTAGTGAGGAAATATTTCCACTAAATTTAGCAGGAAATTTTTTCTCTAAATTTAACGGGAAATTTTTCCTGATAAATTTAGCAGGGAAATTTTCTCACTAAGTTTCGAGGGTAGTTTATTAGGCTAAATTTCAGCGGGGAAATGTTTTCCACTAAATTTAGCACGGAATTTTTTTTTAAATTTAGCAGCAATTTTTTTTCCAATTTAGCGGCGAAATTTTTTTCTCTAAATTTAGCGGGAAATTTTTTTCGCTAAAGTTAGCGGGCAAACTTTTTGCAAAATTTAGCGGGATATTTTTGCCATTATATATAGTGGGAAAATATTTCTGCTAAATTTGGCGTGGAAGTTATTTCCGTTAAATTAGCTAGGATGTTTTTTTTTCTGCTAAATTTAGCGGGGATTTTTTTTCTACTAAATTTACCGGGGAAATTCTTCCACTTAATTTAGTGAGGAAATTTTTCCCTTAAATTTAGCGGGGACATTTTCCCTAAATATAGCGGGGAAATTTTTCCCTAAATCTAGCGGGTAATTTTTTCTGCAAATTTAGTGGGAATTTTTTCCACTAGAATTAATGGGAAAATTCTACCGCTCAATATAGCGAGAAAAATTTTCCCCTCAATTTAGCGGGGACATTTCCCCCTAAATATAGCGGGGGGATTTTTTCCGCTAAATCTAAAGGGTATTTTTTTCCGCTAGCAGAGAAACTTTTCGCTAAATTTAGCGGGAAAATTTTCCTGCTAAATTTAGCAGAGAAATCTACACGCTAAATTTAGCTGGAAATTATTTCTGCTGAATTTAGCGGGGATTTATTTTCCGCTAAATTTAGCAGGGAATTTCTTCTGCTAAATTTAGCAGGGAAATTTTTTCAATAAATTAAGCAGGGAATTTTTTAGCTAAATGTAGTTGGTAAATTTCTCCCCTAAATTCAGTGGGGAATTTTTTCCGCTACATTAAACAGGAAAATTTTTCTGCTAAATTTAGCAGAAAAAACTCCCTCCTCCTAACTCCCTCGTGACCCTTGTGACGTCACACGTGACATCACAGGTGACGTCATTATTGGAAACGTCTCATAATGCAACGTGCGGTTATGCCGACGTCGACACCGCTCAAGCCAGAAACGGGCACCTAAGAACTGTGCTCTAAAAGATAGCAAAAGCCATTAGAAATTCTACACGCAGTGGTTGTTTGTACCTTTATCAGTACATATCTTGCACCACTGCTGTTTTCAGTGAGTTTGACAAAGGACTGTTGCAGCAACATTGCCCTCAAAGCTTTCAAGAGATGCTTCATGTTTTCATGAAAGATTGTGCGCACGCAGTAGAAAATGGTTCGACCGAAGAGTGGATTGGAGTGGCATAAAAAACATCTACAAATCTGACTGCAAGGTATGACTTTCATTATTACTGCAGACCTGCCAACCCTACAATGCTGAAAATACTAAAGGGAATGCCAAAAAACACTACAATTGTGTGAAGAAATACGAAAACTGTTTTATTCTTCAAAAACTTGGTTTAGGTAAAAAAATGCCTCATTATAGGGCACAAACACATCAAACATTGCACGAAATGTCTTATTCCTTAGAAGTAGAAGGTTGGGCCAACACTGAGGAAGTTGCAGCTTTTGCTTTTCTTAGGAAGTTCTTAACTGTTCAAGAGTCTTTTTTGACATGGAGGAGCGGAACTGTTTGTGTGCCTTCTTCACTTTGCTGAAAACTCTTTCGCCTGTGCCTGAATTAACGGAGACGTTAAAGAGCAAAGTGCTTGCTCTTTAACGTCTCCAAAACAACCGCCGTGAACGGCACGTTGTGTTCGATCAAAAATGCCGTAAAAAGGCAGTCTGCTCGGGTAGTGTCGTAATCCTTTGATTGACTAAAGTACACTACAAGCTTCTCGTTGGTTTCAACTAATTTTGCAGAGTCCTTGTGCTTTTTTGTATTCAGATGACACAGAATGTCCCAACGACGAGCGTGCGAAATGTTGACATCGCAGCGACACAGACTACAAAATGCGTACCTTTCGCCCTTGCGTGACGTCTTCATAAATAGAAAGTTGGTTGAATAGCTGGGAATAAACACTTGAAAGTATTTTTTTCCCGACATCTTGTAGCAAAGATGGTTTCAAGGGATCATGAGTAAAAGTTCCAGTACCACAACGCACAACATTCGCCACAAGCAACGCCGCAACAACAAAGGAGATTTCCTAAACAGTTTTGGATTAAGATGGACGGATGTATGTTAGCGGTTATAGTACCACCCCTTACAACACTGGAGCGGTAGCATGCGCCCCCTGGCATACAAGTCGATGTACCAGTGTTGCGAACCCCAACTTGTAAACAGGCGAAATGCAGCTTAAACTAAGGAAACGACGACACAAGCCTTGTGTCGTCGTTTCCTTACTTTGTCCTTGTCTTTCGGCGCTTGTCTTTTCCCATAATGAACCAACTGGCCCAACTCACCATTTTGTTGCAGCTTAAACACAAACGTTTTTTTTTTTTTTGTTTACACGGGGTGCGGAAAATTGTACAAATATTGTTGTTAATACGATAACCGTAAGAAAGCGCTGGAAAGTGGACACTCTACAATAAAATCGTAAAACTTGGCAGGTATGTTACTGACTTCACACTTGTGCAATTTTTAGTGCTTCTGCCCATTTCGCCTCAACAAAGAAATCCAAAATTAGAATTGACCGATTGTAAACTCGCCACTATGATGGGATATACCCAAGATCAAGACGCCGCTGCTGCATTTGTGTATATCTTATAATGGTCGCACTTATTTTAAAGTTCTTCATGGATCATCAGCAGGTATCTGCTAGCTTAAAAATTCTAAAAACTAAAGTCGCCTGTAATTTTGCCAAACGAGAAACTATGATAAATGCTTTATCATATAGTGGATTTACCCTAATACTGTCTTAAATTATGATCTTGTTCAGTGAGCTATTCATGGTAAAAATTAAAATGGGAAAAACCAAACATGTTGTATTGATTACTGAGAACATCTTAGTTTCTAAAAAATCTGATTAACTACCGTGAACCACACACTTCTGAAAAATCAATGCTAATTTAAAGGCCTATTAAGGAAAGTTCCTTTTGAATGTTTTCTAATATATTTTTGTAAAGTAACGACTGAAGTAACGGCAGTACTTTAGCAAAATAACTCTAACCGTAACGAGTTGCTCTTTCAATTTTGTAACTGGAACTGTAGCAGGGTACAACGGCAGTAAAAGGCTTGGAGAAACTATTCAATATTCAATTAGAAAATATTCGACCAAAACCACTATTCACTTCGAATTTCACCAATGTTTTATGTGTGCGCCTGCTTATAAATAAGCCTGTGTAGAAAAAAGTAAAAAAATCTGCTTGGTATATGTAGCTATTCCTATAGCAAACTGCTACTTTGCCTCACATCATATTTGGATGAATTTCTGATAATTCAAACTTCTCATATTTCAAACTAAAGGCTGTGGCTTCCTGGAGTTTGAACTGAAGAGAGTCGACTGTATAACCCACACGGTAAATTTTCAGTTACATTACATACTTGAAAAAAAAAAAAAGGGAAATAAGTTGCATCTTTGTATAAGATGCACCAACAAAAATTTCCGAAGAAAATAAATATAAGTTTAAAAGTTTAACACCAGAGAATACAATAGTCATAAATACACATAAATAGCCAGAAACAGATATTAATAACCTACAATTTTAGAAACTGATACCACCTCTCAAAACGACACTATACATAGCTTGCACGTGACATCATGCTAGGGAGGACGGGACCCTGCGCCATAATGGTGGTTGACTTCGCACCATGCGTATGCACTTACCATGGTGTAGGATGCCTCTAACAGACCAGACATGCACCGAATCTACACTAAAGGTACCTAGTTTTCTACATGTGAGCTTAAGAGGGCATAGTACCTCCAAGCGCCATAGAGAATACATGTAGATTTTTGACGTTTTCAAAAAATTCCTACATGAGAACCGCTCTTTGTATTTGCTTGAAACTTTTACGATAAAGAGATTAATACTCAATTGGTGCATTAGTGCAGTCATGTCCCTGAGTGTTTAGTACATGTATTTTTTTTAAATCTTGAAATCGACTGAAAACGGCTGTTTTGACACTTTTGGATTCAACGACGTTTTACATATTCCACTAATTTTTAAAAAACACTTGTGTTCGCACTAGTGCCTCTAAAATTTATTACGGTATAAAAATCGATTGGTATAAAAATAATTAGTGTAGGTTAATCCGTTTCGGAACTACAGCGATATTTCCGAAAGCAAGTTTTCGGTCTCAAGTTTCAACTATTTTCATGTGTTTTGCATTTTGTTCTCCTCCCGCTAGATGGCGGTCTCTGTCCGCAAGGACGAGAGATCAAGTAGTTTCTCCGTGTGGCTTGGTGCGCGCATTTGTCTTGTATTCATACGCGATCTTCTTTCGCGCGGGCGAGAGCGAGAGCGTGGTGACGGGCAGTTCAACGCAGCTGCGCTTCGCGTTTGGTGCGTTCGACATTTGTGTCGCTCGGAAGTGTTGCGTTCGCCTCTGGCGTCATGGGTCGAAAGCAAGCTCCCTATGGCAAGCGAAAGCTTCTGAAGTCCCACATTGAGAATACTCGTAAGCGACCGTCTGTGGAAGCTTCGCACGTTGAGGTTTCTGGTGAAATCGAGCCATCGTGTTCCAACCCGGATGGTTTTGTTTGCGAGATTACCGAAGGTGGTCCTCAAGCCGCGACCGTGCGAGGCTCGCCGTCAACGCTCCTCGGCAAAGGGGACCCGGTATGTCCCGTGGCGGCGGTGGTCGGTTCTTCGGAGCGATCTGAGGCTGCAGGAACAGGTATCGTTTTAGACTCTAATGTGGTCGAATCCACGGTCGAACCGTCCGAAAACTTGCAACCAGCCGCATCCGTGCTCGAGGGTCGTCGCTTGGTCGACATTATGCACTTATTTCAGTCTGTTCAAGGATTTGCGATCATGCTCCTTTCAGTTGTTCGTTTGCGGACATGGTGTTCGTCTCAGAACGGAGGCACGGCTTGCGCAGTTCCTGCACGTTCGTTTGCAAGATGTGCAACAAGAAAGATGTTATCGAGTCGGAGTTACCTCCTCAAACGACCGAGGCGAGTTCTAGCATGGACGTGAACACTGCTGCGGTGTCAGGAATAATTTCCATTGGTAGTGGGCAATCGAACCTTGTTGAGCTTTTAGCATCGATGAATGTGCCGTCCATGTCCAGCAAAACTTTTGCAAAGCATGAGACGACGGTGGCTCGGGGTATTGAAACCGCGGCTCTGGAATCCATGAAAAAGCCGGAGAAGAAGAAGCCAGGCTCGCAAGAGAATCTGGTGAGATCGATGCCGAAGGCTGCCCGCTTGTGACGGTCATTGCTGACGGCGCCTGGTCAAAGCAATCGTACAAGAACGATTATTCCGGTGTGACGAGTTGGCGTCCTTGACGAGTTCACCTATGACCAGTTGGCCTGTGACGACCGGGCTTGTGGCGAGTTCTCCTAGACCCCTTCGCCGCACTCATCGAGTGAGCCGAATAAAAAAAAACTAGTACCCAAGAAGAAAGCTGGATGCGGCGACACTTCCGAGAAAAATGATTCAGGACTCCGCTCCCGCAATCTTCAAATCTGTTTTTTTTTTTTATTTGTTAAATATTTGTTGTAGCGTTTTGAATCCTCCTTTTGTCAGTAAGCTTCTGCGCATGCTCGATCACCATATTTGAGGGGCTGTAATCCGCACGCTGTTTGTTTGTTTGTTGTCCTATCCCGGGGCTGGCTATTTTTAGCCTTTCGGCAGCATGAGGGACGCTAACGCTAGCTAGGCCAAGGAGAAGGCGACGTTTTTAGGGACTTTTCGTAGATCGTTTCCACTGTCCCGCAACGCTCTCCGCAACCAGCTACGCTAGCCGGAACTCTACAGTCAAGGCCATTGGCGCGCCGGCGCAGTAGCGGCTGCTTCGTTGCGAAGGGCTTAGCGGAAGGGGAAACGCGGTCTACGAAAACTCCCTTTTGACGAGGAGGGGACGAGGACATCCAGTGCTTTCGTAGAATACCGTGATCGAAGTATAGGTCACGTGACACCTACCAGAAAAAAAACGTAATATCCCAATCACGGCTTCCCACGAAGCAGCTAAAAGCTCAACCACCAAAGAAAATTAAAAAAAAAAATAATCGTGCAAAGCGAACGAAAAATATCTAAAAAACATTACAACTGTGTGTCAATATTTTTTTTTTACATGGCTTGGGAATGTTTTGTTTCCTTGATTTGTTGTTATGACGGTCCGCGTGGGTGTCATTGGTTATACTTATTGGGAAAATTCCAATGTCGCTAGGTTCACTGACCTGGCTATCAGAGGCTGAGGTTTTCTCAGATGTTAGCAATATTCCCGTGTTTAAAAGGACACAGATTTGTAAATATTTGCAAACAAAAACAACAAATAAAGATAATTTTTCTTATTTCATGTTTGTCTGTTTTCGTACGTTTGAACGCCACTAACCTTGCTATCCCGTTTTAGCTAACTCTTCGCTCGCTTTGTATGATGCACTTGTTTATTGTTTTGTTTCTTTTGTCGCATGTTTAGTGCTTTTATAGAATGCCGCTATCGGAATATCGGAGCATATTTTTGTTGTGGGTGCCACGTGACCTGGGGGACACACTAGCCATAGCGATTCGAAATGTCCTTCGAGTCAAAATGTCCATTATTGGACGTTCTAACTCGTTGGAAATTACGTTTTGTTTGTTCGTTGAATATTTTGGTCTGGAATCCTGGCCTGACTCAACAACTCATACACAAATCGTTTAAATAAAGTTTTTTTTTTTTTTAGAACACTTGTGCTTGTGTCGCAAGATATTTTGTTTCAGCTCCCGAGGGAGTACGCAAGCTCCGTCTCTCACGCCCGACAGTGGATGGAACCCCCAAAGGCACATTGTTGCCAGAGGGTGCTGCTAACCTGGACTAAAAAAGCTAAGGGGATCATACTGTTTTATTTTCTTCTTGATTTCCACTTTAAAATGCCCTGCAGCTCAAAACAACGAGTACACACGCATGAAAATAGCACTTCCTAAAAGTTAAACCGCTAAGAAAGGAGTCTAGGACTTTTCGATGTAGGATGTTTCGACGAGTTGGCAGTCGATGAGTTGGCCTAGACCCCACCAAAATGTCCGCGCACCGAAATGTCCGCGCACCGAAAAGTCCATGCACCGAAACGGGTCTAGGCCAACTCGTCGAAAGCCAACTCGTCGACGGCCAACTCGTCGGCGGCCCATTCGTCATAGGGCAACTCGTCGAAAACAAACTCGTCAAAGAGGCCAACTGGTCGCCGCTGTTTCAAAGCCATAATATATAATTTTTGTCCCGAAAATGTAAAGCAAATCCTGCTCTATGGTAATGTGTAATATCGCTGCACGGTAATAAACCATAAGTGTGCTCTTTCTTATCGAAGATAACTACTTGCAGCTTTCTCCGCTTTCACGGTGCAGTGGGGACGATCACTACGTCGCTCACCCCTTCACGCCACTTCGCGGCGGCAGTCTGTGGCGGATCATATCAAAAATGCTAACCCACCTGGCTTCGGTTCGACAGTCTGCGGTGGCTCATTACAAAATGTAATAAAGAAGAAAAAAAAAGGACGATCCCGAAATGAACATTTCTCAACTTGTCTTAAACTACTGTCCTGTCTTCGCCCTCTTGAAATTTTTTTCCGTCTTGTAACCTACGAATGGCGCCGTCCCTAGTCCTAACACAAATTAAAATTGCACGGTGCACGGACATTTCGGTGCGATGGGAAATCGAAATGACGAGTTTTTTTAATTTTTTAAACGTAATAAGCACTATTTTAGTTAAAAAATTATTTTTCGCACTTTACAGTTTTTTAGACTAGGTCATTTATTTACGGCCACTTACTGATATACCACCTAAGTTACTTTGTTAGGCGCAGTACCATCCTGCGTGAGGATTGGAGGCGTTGGACTTTATGGTTCGTTTGTCGGTGTCTCTTTTCCAACGTATGCACTAGTCGCATCACATGTCTCGAGTAATTTTCAACAATCTCAAGCTTCTTGCTGTTGGTGCCTTTCCTACACACGTTACCAATAATATAACCCACACCTTTACAGAAAGCGCCGAGAACGCCTGTATCGACGCAACGCGTAAATACTATGTGATGCGTCTAGTTACGTTGGAAAAGAGACACCAGTGAAATAAACATAACGTCCAACGTATCCAGTCCTCCCGCAGGTTGGCGCTGCGCCTAACAAAGTTACTTATATCGTATATGAGTAAGTGACCGTAAAAAGATGACCAAGCCTACAAGTGATGGTCACCTACACTATCAACATTTTTCTTCTCGTCAAGGCTTGCCGTGAAGAACAAATTCCACGGTGCCAAATATTTGCTACAGAAAGTTTAGGCACAGGAGCACGGTACGAACTAGTGGCGGTTGGTACGGTGTCATATGACGTCACGTGCAAGGCATGTTTTGCATACGGAAGCAGGGGTCACTTACTTGTTTGGGGCGAGATACCTGTCCCAGCCTCTGATGATGTTGCCATAGAGCTGTGTGTCCTCCAAGTAGCTGCCTTCGAAGGCATAGATCTGACGTTCCAGGTTGGCCAAAGTCTCCTGCAGCCCAAGTCAAAGCAACACGCTCAGACTGTGAGGCTTAGCCATAACAATGCTTTTCAGTTGCTACACAAATAATGCACTGAACAACAGTTCAAAATATACAGCACTTGTTTTTAGCACGATAGCACCTTCATATAAAAGCCCAGAAACAGACGCTAGTTACTTACAAGCATAATCTAAGAATCGTAGAAAGTTAAGTTGAAGGTATAAGACAAACTACGGTGGCAGACCAACATCGAATTAATTTCTACGGTATTCGATATGTTTCTTACACAACAAGGTGGTTCGAACTCAGGTGACATTTCACACGTTGAAGACCCATCACTTAAGATCTTCAGTTTCTCAATTGGACGCAAGACGTGAAATTAACCAACACTCGCCGATCGGAGAGCATTGTAGAAGAGTCGAGTTTCGTGTTGTAAAAGGAGAACAAAATATTAAAATATATTCCTTCACGCCCTAAACCTTTACCTTCAAAGAATGCGAGTGCCTGTTTAGCGGTAGAGAACCTGAACTCAAATGTAAACAAATGCACGTGCACTTTGGCGTCGCGGGTTGCGAGCATGCAGGGCTCAAATTGAAGTCCCGCCATTTTGATGGCTGCCTGTTTTAGCTCGAAACAAGCACCAAGCTGATCTGCAGAACACTGAAACGTGCCTCAAGGGAGACATTAGTGACTTCTCGATTGGATGGAGACAAGCCTACCGCAATTTCAGCTTTTCGCTTGACGAGTTCAGCGAGCTCCGCTCTCGTATCAAGGGCATTACTGGCTTTCGTCGCCATTTTTGTTGATCGATAAGCTCCGCAGTGAAGTCGTAGAGTAAAGTGCCGCATAAAAGTTACCAATTCAGGGCATGTTTTCTTACGAGCTTCTAGTAAAATAAAAGACATATTAAATAAAATATATGCTTGAATTACAAAAATTGATAAACATCTGCTCTGACTGTGCGCCATTTCCATTATTTCAAATAAATCACAATAGAGAGCAATCAAGTCGCATAAAACAAATTTATGGGCGTGTGGCGCCATCTTAAATCAATGTGGCGAGTTAGTTTTTTGAAATAATGGTTTCCGCAGGTTTCCGAGATCTGCTGCTCCGGGAATGCACCTGAACTTCTGCTACTGTTTGTTAGTGTTTACCTTTTTTCACTCCTGCCGCTGCGCTGAAACAGAGCCCTCGCTGAAACAAACTGTGGCGCCCTCATTTTAAATAGTACAAACTGCAAACTCACCTGACTGCGCCTCCCACTACTTCTAGCGCTTCGCTGAATTTTTGTCTCTTTTTTTTTTCTGCGTCGCGCTGAAGAATTCAAAGAAAAAATCATTTTGACTCTCGGAATTAAGACCATCGAAAATGCCAGATTCATTCCACCACCGCTAGGATACGCGTCTCTTTGTTGCAGGTGGTGATGTCAGAGCTTGGTCAAAGTATGGGCGTCCAGACACTTTCATTTCTTTTTCTTATTTACTACGGAAGGCGTAGAACGGCGTCATTGCCGCGTCAACGGTGTCTCTTGCCTCTTGGTTCTTGACAGCAATGCAGCGGACCGTTTATGTTGATAATGTTGGGAGTCTGCTGGACCGAAGATGGCTGACGTGTAAGTTCTAGACATGAACAACGCTCGTTTAGCTTCTAAAAACGTAGTGTAGCCGCTTTGGCATTTGAGCGTGATTAACCCGAGCGCGCGATCACCGGTTCTTACCGCGATTTTCGTACCATTCAAAAGCCGCGTCAGCACTACAGGTGCTGTGGAATTCACAGCCGTGTGGAACGAACCAGGGGGACTATGTTGCGCTTTTGGACTCCCAGGAGACTAGGAAGAGGGAAGTGACGTAGGTGTGAATGAACGTACAGTCGCCGGCCATATGAGCTCCCCGGCCGAACGCCGACCGGAGCAGCGAAAATCCCGCATGCGGCGCGTCGAGCGTTGCCGCGTTCTGGGAGCCGGGCTATTGGGACCAAACCATTCCGTTATCAAAGGGGTGGACGCAGGAAGTTTAATAGCATTCCGCGTTTTGGAACGTGAATCTGAAGCACGGCCGATAGCACTCCCATCTGCGGTTGTAGGTAAACGCAGACGGCTGATCGAAATTCTTCACTGCATAATATCTCTGACGTGTTCTATGCTACTTTTTTATTTGCGAAACCGGTTTGTCATTTTAAATATTTCCTACCCGAAGAGTAATCCTACGCTCAAGCCCTTTCTCACAATCTTTCTTAAACCTAGACTAGACAATGACAAGCGATTCTGAAATAATTTATTTAATCTATAAGGATGTGCTATAGATAAAAACACAAAAAAAACATTTCTGTCGACGCAGAATAATGATTCAGGCACTTTTCATGAACGCGTTTTATCGAGGAGTCTTTATTGTTTTGCGCTCAGTAGCGTGTTCCTTCGTTATTGGTAATTGTCTACAATTCTCTATACTTCTCGCTTTCCGAGGGATCATTGTTGTCATGCCTAATATCATATCAAACATAGGGTTTTTACATTTGTAAGCATCGATCGAACACCGCTGCTTTATCTACGCCTAAAGCAAGCTCCAGTTTATCAGCAGTTATAACATCATCTCCGAACACTGGCCAACGCCCGAAGACGGCAATTCTAATCAACCATGTTTTTGTGATTCACGCTTCTAAAAGCTGGAATCCAGATAAAAGCTATGCGTCCACCCCTTTGATAACAGAATGGTTTGGTCCCAATAGCCCGGCTCCCAAAACGCGGCAATGCTCGACGCGCCCCCGTGCGGGATTTTCGCTGATCCGGTCGGCGTTCGGCCGGGGAGCTCATATGGCCGGCGACTGTATCTCGCATCGCGAAACTCGCCGTCATCAGCGACTCCACCAATCAACATTCAAAGAGCGTTGTTGACGTCACTTCCCTCTCCCTAGTCTCCTGGGAGTCCAAAAGCGCAACATAGCCCCAGGCACACCATCCTGTGTGAGCCGTTTAACTTGGAAGTAGTGGCGCCGAACATCCGACCTCGACCGGCTACGCCGATGCTTGTGTTGACTGCAATGTTATCTGTAGCAGCATAAAATTCGTGACAACCACCCGCGTACAAACTGAAACATTGACTGGCACTCCAGTTTCCAGCGAGTGTGACAGTTTGATGTTTGTGACGCACAATGGGGCTTTGCATAGCCTAGCTTATCGCGGCTGTTCGCAGATTGCCTTAAAGCCAGTGGTTGTAATGATCAAAAATTTTATGTGCAGTACTTTGTGTCTACGTTTTTAGGCCAACATTACCAACGTTACTATAGATTAGGTCAGTTGTGGAACTCCCGCGAAGGGGTCTACCCCTCACTCACTTCAGTCTGCCTCCAGTCGTATGAAGCGCCATCTAGATTGTCGTTGCAATACTGCGCATTCCATAGAGTATGGTCAAAGGCCATCTAGATGCTGTGCTTCAAAACATATGCATTCCATGGAATACACTGCAGTTACCATAGCAGCCATCATAAACCGGTGGTGCATCAAACGACGGGTGGCGAGCAGTAGGGGCAGAAAGGGGTACTGCTCAAGCAAGCAGCGTCTACGGACCGTTCCATTAGGGTCATAGCAGAGAGGGTAATGGAGAGAAAAAATGCCCTCCCCCTCTCACCCGCATGTCGTCTGGTCGGCCAAGAGTGGGCAGTACCTGGCATCTGGCTGGCGTGCAAACTCTGTTTAAAATCGCGTCATTTTGGAAATTCTAAGCGCAGATGCGCAGATTTTGGTATGCCGGTTATCGTGTAATACTATGCTGGACAAAAAAAGACTAGCAGGGTCCAATTGCGCTGTTATCTGCATGCAAGTAAAAAAGAAATAGGGGAAACTGTGTCAGATTGGCCGGTCTCTCCGGCGAAAAGGTAAATCCGGTTGCTGTAACTTTTTACTATACAAAGTGCGTACTGGTGTAGGCATTTAGCGACCATGAGTGGAGGTCTGAAATAATAAATAAAAACGTGCTCTCCTGCTACAATATACGCAGCAGTTGAGGGTAGTAATGCCGGCTGACAGCTGCTATTTCAGTAACGGAAAAAAGATATGCTAGTTGATCATTTACCGAACTAGAACAACAGAGAGCTATAGGCTGATTTTTGGAGTAGCCATAACTATTCTAAGAACGCGAACCACTTCACAACGGCAGCCACGAGCGAGAGTTCGATGTTCCGTACAGCCCGCCGCTACAGCCCAAAGATGGAGAATGGCAACCTCCCGGTTTGTCGTCTGCTAGCGGAGTCGGGCGCGTGCCCTCTCTCTCGTTTTACCCCGCCGAACCCGCTGAATTTCCCGGATGTATGGAGAGGGCTCTGCTGTCGAACAAAATGGTGCCGCCCAGAGAGCGCTAAATGGAGTGGTCTATGGGCAGTTCCGTAACTGAGCTAATCTACTGGGTGATATCAAGGAGCGGCCAGGCTTTTAAATCGACTGCAAAATTCGGTTTCTTAACCTATTGCGTTCCGATTTTGTACAGCGTTGGCCACAGGTGGTGCATTTTTTCTATAAAATTCGCAAGAGCGAGCTTACCTGAGAAAAAAAGTAAAAAAAGGAAAAGGCTTAACTCCTATGGAAAATGCAGCGAAGCTACCGGTCTTCAAACCATTGGGTACCCTCTGGTTTGAAGACCGGTGGCTTCGCTCCGTTTCCATAGGAGTTAATCCTTTTTCTTTTTTACTTTTTCCTCAAATAAGCTCGCTCTTTGCGAATTTTATTAAAAAAATGCACCACCTGTGGCTAACGCTGTACAAAATCAGGATACAATAGGTTAAGAAACCGAATTTTCCGGTCGATTTAAAGAGCCTGGCTGCTCCTTGAATCACCCGATAGTAACGTTGGCCTAGGCTTAGCGACCGAAAGCGGCCAGGACTACAGAGCCCGTATCTTAAACTAGGACAGCCAGGATCGAAGCACGGTGTGCCCTCTGGTGGCTCCATATTATGTTTTTTTTACAGCGGAGCTGTTAAGGGCCAGTTTCCCCAGTTTCGTGTTCGTGGACAAATAAATCTGGACACAACCCTCTGGACAGCTGCCGCCATCTATGAGCGACGGCGGCACATAGTGCAGCTCCACTGCTCTTGTGGAAAGGCTGAAAGATTTTTTTTAGCAAGCATCTCTTTTTCCATCTTTGCTTATCGCTGCTCGGTTTCTGTTAGGGATTGTGACGAATACGCTACTGGCTGTCCATTTTGTAAAATCACTGACCCTACACCTGTCTGACTGGCATCTACTGAAAGCGTGACAGGTTTCTTTTTCTGGAAATACGCCAGCATGAGCATTGGTGAGACAGTTGCGCAGTATTTCAAAAGCCGTTTGGTGCTGTTCAGTCCAAACAAAGGCGACAACCTTTCTTAGCAACTCTCGTAGCAATGCTGAACTGTTGACATGTTTGGTATAAATCGTGCAACGAAATTAACCATTCCAAAAAATTTGTAGATGCTTTCTGTCTTTCAACTCCGGTATGTCCAGGATTTCTTAAAGTCTCTTGGGATCCAAGCTGTGAGGGTATGTCCTAGGTATCAGACTTGTTCCTGCAGAAGCTGGCACTTGTTGAGTTTCAGATTGTGGTTGTTGCAGCGCTCCAGTACCATTCTCAAATTTTAATTGTGCTCCTCCTTGGTTTGTCCCCATACAAGAATGTCATCCATGACGACGGGGACCTTTTATAGTCCATCGAGCGCTTTGTGCATGGCCCGTTGAAAGGCTTCCGGTGCAGTTGATATGCCAAGAGGCATGCGCAAAAACCGGTATCTGCAGTACGGGGTGTTCATGGTGCAGATACGAGAACTTTCTTCGTCCAACTTATGTGCCAAAATCCAGAGGCCGCGTCAAGTGTCTAAAAGTATCTAGCTCCGCTGAGATTCGGCGCGACATCTTCCAACGTTGGCATTGGATAGTGTCCTCTGACGAGGGCTTGGTTTAGGTCCGATGGGTCCAGGCATATTCTTACTTTTTCTTTTTTGGTGACGACCATGTAACTTTCCCATTCAGTCGGTTGAGGTACCTTGACGACGACCTTATCTGCTTCCATTTGTTCGAGCTCGGCCTTCACTTTGTCGTCAAGGGCGACTAGAACTCTTTTTGCTAGCTTGACGACCCCTTCTGTTCCGGGCTTGTTTCATGTGTTACAGTACTCCTTTCAGTTGGCCTAGTCCCTGGAAGACATCTTCATAAGGCAGAGCCACTTCGTATAGTTGGTCACTGTTTTCCACTGCTGCTACACATATGATGTGGCTAAGACGACGTTCCGCTGTGTCACCGCTAAGTGTAACCAGGACATCTCGCTCCGTTACAAAAAACAGCTTAAGATTTTTATTTTTTCGAAGTACCAGAAGAATTTTTTGGAAGCTTGCGTCTTATGCCCATAAAAGGTTTTCATAACGGCAGTACATGGCTGCGCTTCTTTTGCGGTAAGATGATACAGTGTCCAGCTTGCACTTCACAGATGTGCCGTCACTCTCGATTGTGGCTTGCCAGCGATCTTCTCGAGAGACTGCATCTACTGTTAAAGTCTTAAACCAATAGTATTCGCCTTTGCTAGCCTCCAGCTGACAAAGTCCCTTTTTGGTGCATTTTACACTCATTTTCACTTGGAATGTTTGTGCAGACTGTCGGGAAATAGTTACGCTTTCCGCACCTCTTACAATCAGTTTTACCAAACACAAACACTGGGCATGCGGCGCCACAGTGTTTTTTATATCCGCACTTCGGACATGTACGCTTAGGGACACTGACAAGGTATTTATGCTAGCCAAGGTTTTTATTTGTACATGAGATATGAGAGCCCAACTGTCCAGAACACAAT
>JAZHYW010027406.1:0-13286 GCA_037355805.1 Ixodes ricinus | reverse complement strand
TACGGCTAATGAGAAGTCTCTCTTCGTTGGTGCATTTGATGCTGGGTTGGCATGCATGAACTGCTCTACAAGAATGAGGTACGGAAACTCATGCTGGCACAAGTTCCACCACTCCAGAGGATTGAATTTGATCTCCCCAATATATCTTTGTAGGCGAAGAAGCCACTTGCAGGTTTCTTCTGCATTTTTCTTAATTTGTACGTCTTAGTTTTTTATGTTTTTTTCCTTTTCTTTTTTGAAAGAAGAACACGTCAATAATCAGCGGATATGCCAGGCTCTACACACAATGATTAAAGTTCCGTCTTTTCAGGGTTCATTTTCCCCCTGAGATTCAGCATTGTTCGGAGTTAATTTTCGGTGCAGGACATGAAATGTGGTTTCCCAGGGCATATCAAATGAGACACAAGCGTAGGATTTCCTGAACTCCAGGGTACGTGGCCCAAGCACTTAGAAATCATTCCTTACAATCCGCTAAATTAGGCGGGGATTTTTTTGCACCAAACTTAGCGGGGAAATTTTTCTGCTCAATTTAGCGAGGAAATTTTCCCCCTAAATCTAGCGGGGACATTTTCCTTCTAAATACAGTCTACGCTCATTATAACAGACCTGGTTACAACAGACATTTGGATATAACATACCAATTCGTGAAGTTCGGTTGGTTTTCCTCTACATACCATTGGCTTAATTTTATATCTGCATACTACATACTCCTTTTACAACAGACCAAAATCTTGGTAAAAATCAAGGTCTGTTATAATGAGCTTGGACTGTATAGCGGGAAAATTTTTCCGCTAAATCTAGAGGGCAATTTTTACCGCTAAATTTAGCGGAGAAACTTTTCGCTAAATATAGCGGGACATTATTTCTGCTAAATTTAGCGGGGATTTATTTTCCGCTAAATTTAGCGGGGAATTTCTTCTGCTAAATTTAGAGAAATTTTTTCATAACCTAAGTGGGGAATTTTTCGTCTAAATTTAGCTGGGAAATATCTCCGCTAAATTCAGTGGGAATTTTTCCGCTACATTGAACGGGGAAATTTTTCTGCTAAATTTAGCAGAAAAACTCCCTCCTCCTCCTCCCTCGTGACCCTTGTGACGTCACACGTGACATCACATGTGGCATCATTATTGAAAACGTTTCATAATGCAACGCGCGGTTATACCGACGTTGACACCGCTCAAGCCGGAAACGGGCACCTAAGAACTATGTTCTAAAAGATAGCAAAAGCCATTCGAAATTCTACACACAGTGGTTGTTTGTACCTTTATCAGTACATCTTTTGCACCACTGCTGTGTTCAGCAAGTTTGACAAAGGAATGTTGCAGCAACATTGCTCTCCAAGCTTTCCAGAGATGCTTCATGAAAGATTGTGCGCACGCAGTAGAAAACGATTCAACCGAAGAGTGGATTGGAGTGGCATAAAAAACATCTACAAATCTGACTGCAAGGTATGACTTTTATTATTATTGACTTCACACTTGCGCAATCTTTAGTGCTTCCGGTCCATTGCGCCTCAACAAAGAAATCCAAAATTAGATTTGACCGATTGTAAACTAACACGCTACGCGCGCGCTGCTGTATTTGTTTAGATCTTATAATGGTCGCACTTATTTTAAAGTTCTTCATGGATCAACAGAAGGTATCTGCTAGCTTAAAAATTCGAAAAACTAAAGTCGCCTCTGTAACCTTGCCAAACGAGAAACTATGATAAATGCTTTATTATACAGTGGATTTACCCTAATACTGTCTTAAATTATGATCTTGTTCAGCGAGCTATTCATGGCAAAAATTAAAATGGGAAGAACCAAACATGTTGTATTGTTTACTGAGAACATCTTAGTTTCTAAAAAAATCAGATTCACTACCATGAACCACACAATGTCTTCTGAAAAATCTATGCTAATTTAAAGTAAAAAAAAAGTAAAAAAAATCTGCTTGGTATGTGTAGCTATTCCTATAGCAAACTGCTACTTTGCCCTCACATCATATTTGGATAAATTTTTAATAATTCAAACTTCTGATATTTCAAACTAAAGGCTGTGGCTTCCTGGAGTTCGAACTAATGAGAGTCGACTGTATAACCTACACAATTAATTTTCAGTTACATTACATCAGTGGTTTTCAGCTATTGATGTTTCGCAGGACCCCCTTGTGGATCGGCGGAGATGACTGAGGACCCCGTTCGTGGTGAAGGGAAGGAAAAGTGTAGGTTAATTAGGATAGTGATTTAATAAATGAAAATACCTAAGGACTAGTGTGAACTAGACTTCTCTTATTAACATATACACAAGAAAAATCACCCGGAAATTGGAATGTTTCTTCTCAATCTGAGAAAAGACAACTTTTATTTCCGGGCTTGACTGATGAGGCTGGGCTTCGGCGGACCCCTAGAGTGCCTTCGCGGACCCCAAAGGGTCTGCGGACCCCCCATTTGAAAACCACTGCATTACATACTTGAAAAAAAAGGAAAATAAGTTGCATCTTTGTATAAGATGCACCAACAAAAATTTTAGAAGAAAATCACTATAAGTTTAAAAGTTTAACACCAGAGAATACAATAGTCATAAATGCACATCAATAGCCAGAAACAGATATTAATAACCTACAATTTTAGAAACTGATACCACCTCTCAAAACGACACTATACATAGCTTGCACATGACATCATGCTAGGGAGGACGGGGCCCTGCACCATACTGGTGGTTGACTTCGCACTCATGCGTATGCACTTACCATGGAGTAAGATGCCTCTAACAGACCAGACATGCACTGACATGCATCGAATCTACACTAAAGGAACCTTGTTTTCTACATGTGAGCCTAAACCACACGCTTATCTTTCAATGATGACATTCAGGTAATATGTACGGTATTTTTCGCCGTGAGTGTGATCGTGCTCCGAGCAGAAAGTATTCATATGCTGCCAAGGAAAGATTTTGATGTGGAGGGCTGTTGTGTTGGCAAAACAAACCTCATTACGTGGTTCAGGGCGTGGAACTCGCTGAAATCTCGCTATTATCTGAGGAGCGGCTCTAGGAGCATCAATTAATAGATTTTTTTCAAGCAGTGAGGCCGTTTTGATTTCGCACATCACTGGTAAACAACACAAGGGTTACAGTGTTGTGGAGGGCGTAGGCCGCTAGCCTGGTGGCGGTGTTTCGGCAAGAGTTAACTTGGCCTCCCCCGCTGACCAATTGCAGCCCGGAAGCTTGCGGTGCGACATGCTCCACCCATACTCGGCAAGGCAGGTCCGCCCGGTGCACTCGAAGCATGGATACGAGTTCGATGAAGGTGAAAAGCAAAGGGCATCCACATCAGAAACGAGCAAAGGTTGATGCAAAGTGCCGTCACCCGCAACTACGAAATGTGTCCTGCAAACTCGGTAATGTGCGGCCGCAGCCCTTCCCTGCCACTTGTACCTTCTATAACAAAGGTGGCCAAGCTGCGGCTCGCGAGCCGCATGCGGCTCTTCCCATGTTACAGTGCGGCTCCCCCTCCCCAACCTTCCCCTCCCCCCCCCTTGCCGGTCACACGGATTGGTAGTCCTGTGCTACTGGCTTAGGTACAGTTGGACTGCTTTTGACTCGGATAGACTGAAAGTAGTTAGAGTTTCGTTTATTGCTATTTACAAATATATAAACCCCCCCCCCCCCGCGGCTCTTCGAAGTTTCGTGGCTTTGCTTGTGGCACTTAGGCCGGGTCAGCCTAGCTATCCCTGTTCTATAACTTGACGGCTACTTTATTACGGGGCATGCCAATGAAATGATCGTCGAGATTGTTTCATCCCAGCCTCTGATGATGTTGCCATAGAGCTGTGTGTCCTCAGAGTAGCTGCCTTTGAAGGCGCTACAGCCTAACGTGGTGCAGTTTACCGTGGCTCTCGCTGCAAACGACCATCAACTCAACCACCAGTATTGCGGTTGCTGGTGTTCAATGTTCTCATCTAATGTGGGTGCAAGAAGGCATGTATAGATGATAGCACCCGTGAAAGCTCCAAATAGTACCACAGCATCAATTACCAACGAAGCTTGAAAGAGGACCCCTTTCTGCAATAAATGGTGATAAACAGGTAGTTTTAGCTACCCTTGGCTTTTAAGACGAAGAATAACATCACAGGTTGGACTGCCTTTGCTATTTATACATAGCTTCCACTGATGCCACATCAGCCGCCACTGCTCCGCACCACCCTCCTGTTCCCATACCTTCTGCAGCATACATTTCACACTATCAACATTTTTCTTCTCGGCAAGGCTTGCCGTGAAGAACAAATTCCATGGTGCGAAGTATTTCCTACAGAAATTTTGGGCACAGGAGCATGGTGCTAACCAGTGGCGGTCGGTACGGTGTCATATGACGTCACGTGCAAGGCATGTATTGCATACGGAAGCAGGGGTCACTTACTTGTTTGGGGCGAGATACCTGTCCCAGCCTCTGATGATGTTGCCATAGAGCTGTGTGTCCTCCAAGTAGCTGCCTTCGAAGGCGTAGATCTGACGTTCAAGGTTCGCCAAAGTCTCCTGCAGCCCAAGTCAAAGCAACACGCTCAGACTGTGAGGCTTAGCCATAACAATGCTTTTCAGTTGCTACGCAAATAATGCACGGAACAACAGTTCAAAATATACATCACTTGCTGTTAGCACGACAGCGCCTTCATATAGGAGCCCAGAAACAGAAGCTAGTTACTTACAAGCATAATCTAAGAATCGTAGAAACTATAAGTTGAAGAGATAAGAGTCAAACTACGGTGGCAGGCCAACATCGAATTAATTTCTACGGTATTTGATATGTTTCTTACACAACAAGGTGGTTCGAACTCAGATGACATTTCACACGTCGAAGACCCATCACTTAAGATCTTCGGTTTCTCAATTGGACGCAAGACGTGAAATTAACCAACACTCGCCGATCGGAGAGCATTGTAGAAGAGTCGAGTTTCGTATTGTAAAAGGAGATCAAAATATTAAAATATATTCCTTCACGCACTAAACCTTTACCCTCAAAGAGTGCGAGTGCCTGTTTAGCGGTAGAGAACCTGAACTCAAATGTAAACAAATGCACGTGCACTTTGGCGTCGCGGGTTGCGAGCATGCAGGGCTCAAATTGAAGTCCCGCCATTTTGATGGCTGCCTGTTTTAGCTCGAAACAAGCACCAAGCTGATCTGCAGAACACTGAAACGTGCCTCAACGGAGACATTAGTGACTTCTCGATTGGATGGAGACAAACCTACCGCAATTTCAGCTTTTCGCTTGACGAGTTCAGCGAGCTCCGCTCTCGTGTCAAGGGCATTACTGGCTCTCGTCGCCATTTTTGTTGATCGATAAGCTCCGCAGTGAAAGTCGTAGAGTAAAGTGCCGCATAAAAGTTACCAATTCAGGGCATGTTTTCTTACGAGCTTCTAGTAAAATAAAAGACATATTAAATAAAATATATGCTTGAATTACAAAAATTGACAAACATCTGCTCTGACTGTGCACCCTTTCCATTATTTCAAATAAATCTCAATAGAGGCAATCAAGTTGCATAAAACAAATTTATGGGCGTGTGGCGCCCATAGAGTTATTATAATGTACGCTAGAGGTTCAACTGGCGCTAGTGTGCTGACGCAAATTGAAGCAGACAGCAACCAGTCTAAAATTGACTTCCGGTAATGCATTTCTATGGGAAAAAGTGAGTGCATTTTCTCCCTGCGCTCGGTCATAAGAGCAAATATCCCAAATAATTCGTACGTACTAGGTAGCTTGGAACATTTCTCAGTCAGGCCGACGAAATAATTGGTCAGTTACGGCGTTTTTCTTTCAAATTCATCGCATTAAAAACGGTGCTAAAACGGTTTCGTACGTGTATTTTTGTGCACTGTCGGACACTGTTAGCGCGAACGCGACGTCGGTGCTTTTCAGCGTGGGGGATATACGTGCCAAACGAAAGAAGAACATCTGGAAATTAAGAAAGACGGCAAGAACTACGCAGTAACACTGGATCAGTAACTACACGTGCATGTAGGATCAAAATAAATTGAAGGCCACGTAATCTATTCCGATTTTAAATAAGTAAGTACCGCTTTATTCTTTCTGCTCTGAGCGAAGCTGCTTGTTCTACGTTCAAAATATCACCCGCACGCTCGAAATCTTTGAGAACAAGTGCCCGATAAAAGCTGCCCGGCAGAGAAAACAATACGAAGAGACACCTTCCATAGCCCACGGAGTTTATTCTCTACGTTTTGAATGTTTTTATCCGCTCATGCACGGCGGGGTCATTTTCATACAGTGACAGGACTGGCATATTATCAATATATAAGCGTCACCGGAATGCTGGCGAGCCTTGAACACACTCTATATTCCTTTCGATTGTAATTTTGCTTCGAATCGTCGCTTGTTTTTACACACCTGCTGCGGAACACACGTTTGGGACTGAAATGTAGCGAAGTTAAACATCGTTCACTGATGAAAAAAAATGCACTAACTAAAGCAATTACACTTTCACAGTGTTAATCAAAGTACATACTATTCGGTACGACCCAAATAACCAAAGTGTTCCGTGTTATTTTTCCGCGAAGAGGCAAAATGCACGCGCGTTTTCCCATAGGAATGCACAGGAGCACCGCAAAAGTAGACTGGTTGCTGTCTGCTTCAATTTGCGTCACGGAAGTCGCATAGACACTAGCGCCAGTTGAACCTCTAGCGTACATTATAATAACTCTATGGTGGCGCCATCTGAAATCAATGTGGTGGGTTAGTTTTTTTAAATAGTGGTTTCCGCAGGTTTCCGAGATCTGCTGCTCCGGGAATGCACCTGAACTCTCTGCTACTGTTTGTTTATGTTTACCTTTTTTTCACTTGAGGCCTAAGGGATATATTGGAAAATGTGTGCGTAGTACTCTGCGCTGAAACAAACTGTAGCGCCTCATTTTAGAATAGTACAAACAACGTTGAGATAATACAAACTACAAACTCACCTGAAAAGCTGCGCCTCGCTCTGCACTTCTAGCGCTTCGCTGGGTTTTTGTTCTCTTTTTTTTTTCTGCGTCGCGCTGAAGAATTCAAAGAAAAAATCATTTTGACTCGGAATTAAGACCATCGAAAATGCCAGATTCATTCCACCACCGCTAGGATACGCGTCTCTTTGTTGCAGGTGGTGATGTCAGGCTTGGTAAAGTAGGCAGTATGGGCGTCCAGACACTTTCATTTCTTTTTCTTATTTACTATGGATGGAAGGCGTAGAACGGCGTCATTGCCGCGTCAACGGTGTCTCTTGCCTCTTGGTTCTTGACAGCAATGCAGCGGACCGTTTATGTTGATAATGTTGGGAGTCTGCTGGACCGAAGATGGCTGACGTGTAAGTTCTTGACATGAACAACGCTCGTTTAGCTTCTAAAAACGTAGTGTAGCCGCTTTGGAATTTGAGCGTGATTAACCCGAGCGCGCGATCACCGGTTCTTACCGCGATTTTCGTACCATTCCAAAGCCGCGTCAGCACTACAGGTGCTGTGGAATTCACAGCCGTGTGGAACCGAACCAGGGGAGGCTATGTTGCGCTTTTGGACTCCCAGGAGACTAGGAAGAGGAAGTGACGTAGGTGTGAATGAACGTATCTCGCATCGCGAAACTCGCCGTCATCAGCGACTCCACCAATCAACATTCAAAGAGCGTTGTTGACGTCACTTCCCTCTCCCTAGTCTCCTGGGAGTCCAAAAGCGCAACATAGCCCCAGGCACACCATCCTGTGTGAGCCGTTTAACTTGGAAGTAGTGGCGCCGAACATCCGACCTCGACCGGCTACGCCGATGCTTGTGTTGACTGCAATGTTATCTGTAGCAGCATAAAATTCCGTGACAACCACCCGCGTACAAACTGAAACATTGACTGGCACTCCAGTTCTCCAGCGAGTGTGACAGTTTGATGTTTGTGACGCACAATGGGGCTTTGCATAGCCTAGCTTATCGCGGCTGTTCGCAGATTGCCTTAAGCAGCCAGTGGTTGTAATGATCAAAAATTTTATGTGCAGTACTTTGTGTCTACGTTTTTAGGCCAACATTACCAACGTTACTATAGATTAGGTCAGTTGTGGAACTCCCGCGAAGGGGTCTACCCCACTCACTTCAGTCTGCCTCCAGTCGTATGAAGCGCCATCTAGATTGTCGTTGCAATACTGCGCATTCCATAGAGTATGGTCAAAGGCCATCTAGATGCTGTGCATCAAAACATATGCATTCCATGGAATACACTGCAGTTACCATAGCAGCCATCATAAACCGGTGGTGCACCGAACGACGGTGAGGCAGCAGTAGGCAGAAGGGGGTGCTGCTCAAGCGGCAAACCATTATGGGCAGTTCCGTAACTGAGCTAATCTTACTGGGTGATATCAGGGAGCGGCCAGGTTTTAAATCGACTGCGAAATTCGGTTTCTTAATCCAGTGGTGGGAATGCTGCGCCAATTGCGCCTAGCTGCGCCAATTCATAGATGCTGCTACATCCTGCTACAATTGGGTGTTTTTTGCTGAAATTGCGCCATCCCTGCTCCAAAGGAACATTTCCGCGACCGAAAATTGCAAAGAGCTCCTTGTCGCCTCAGAACGAACACCAGGTGGCGCAAGTTACCCGCCAATACGAAGGGAGTACTATAGATAGTCAAGACGAACCAGACGAACGACAGCCGATAGCCAACAGAATCCAATCCTAATCCTGTCTTCCTTGTTTGGGCGGGTGGGCCCGTTCGCCTCTGTGCTTCTGCGATGGCGCTTTCAACACTAGTGGGTCCCTTTCTTTCATCATTATGTTGGCCTGCCGCAGCACTTTATTTACGGTGTAGCAAACCTAAACTGAGCGCATTAACACGCGCGTTTTAAACCGTGTTCGAACACTTTCGCTTGTGCGATTGACAAATCGGCTCGCGATTGACGCTTTTCGTGATACGCGTGGAGTGTGCTGCTTCTGTGATTCTCGAACAGTTAGTAATAATAATAATATTTATGGTGCAAATAAAAATATTATTATTAAAGCGAAAGGCTCAATAAGCGGCGAAGAAAGCATCACCACGTGCGCATGTGCTATACGGGGCACGGCATGAACAGGTCATCGCTCGTTTTTCTCTTTTCTTTTTTGAATTGGAAGGTTGTCGCCAAAACTACTACCTAGTGCGGTGAAATCTCATTCGGGTTACCTACCAATGATGTAAAGCATGGTGCTGGTTAATTCCGTAACGACTATTTTTGCTGACTGGACGTTTTGCGAAGTTGGAAAGTGCAGGTTTCCGGGATATTTCGCGGGTAAAAAAAGTTCGCAACCAGATGGTATGTATGCTTTTTATTCGTTTCCATGGTATGTCTTATTTGCATGACTAATATTTTGCGATGGCTTAATTAGGCCCTCGCTAAAATTAAGGCGTTTACAATATCACATCTGATCGCGATTTTTTTTCTTTTCAGCCCGCGAGATGTTTTGGAAATTTGCACATTCCAAATTTGCAAAATGTTGAGTCTGGCCATTATGTGAAACGGTACGGTGTCGTCTTTGCGTTAGCTGTGTCGCGAATGTATTGGTAGCCCCGGCGTGTATCCGAGTTTAAGCGTATGTCTCAAATTTTAAGGAGAGCAGACTTCTTAAATATTTTGCTGCCTCAAATTTTAAGGAGAGCAGGCTTCTTAAATATTTTGCTTGCTCAGTGACTTGTGAAAACAGTGCCGCTCTGTCAGTCAGCCAATAGCCAGGTTGAAAATATCTAACTTTTTCAAGAATCTTGCATTCAGTGACTTATCTTTTAAAAGCCATGCACATTTGAATACTGTCATGGTAAATTCTGTTGATATCATCAAGGAAATATTAATGTTGAGCATATTCTGTGCAGGGTGTCATAGCAAGTTTAATGTGGACATACTGCAACAGACGGATGATAATGGAGACCGCATTGTGCTCTGGTGCAGACCAGGGAGAGAGAAGAGGACGGTTACTGCATTGTGTGCGATCAGACAATCAACTGTTCTCAGTTGTATTGTGTAAGACACCAGAAAGAAATGTAATATATGTTCTGTTCCCAATTGATTGGGCTACTGTTTTCACATCATACTATGAAAGATCTGTATACATTTCAGACACATTCATTTATATTCTGTTTACCTGTCATGCTGGGCGGTGCTAGTTTTTACCGGGGGCATCCAGTACAAGTATTGGTTTTTAGTTGTACATGCTAATCAATTTTTGTTTTGTCATTTATTGCGGGTTATTTGAATTGTTTCTATTGATTCTAGTCAAGAGATCTGTGTACATGACAAAATTAATAAGTTTGTGCTGTTGTTTACCTGTCTTGCTGGGCGGCAGACCCCTGCTACAAAAGTTGTTACAGCTGCTCCAAAACACGTTTTTGCCTGCTACACGAGCTGCTCCAAAAGTCTTGTGGGCATTCCCACCACTGTTAACCCATCGCTGTCGATTTGACAGGTACCACAGGTGGTGCATTTTTTCTATAAAATTCGCAAAGAGCTGAGCTTACCTGAGAAAAAGTAAAAAAGAAAAGGCTTAACTCCTATGGAAACGCAGCGAAGCACCGGTCTTCAAACCATTGGGCACCCTCTGGTTTGAAGACAGGTGGCTTCACTCCGTTTCCATAGGAGTTAATCCTTTTTCTTTTTTTACTTTTCCTCAAGTAAGCTCGCTCTTGCGAATTTTATAGAAAAAAATGCACCACCTGTGGCCAACGCTGTACAAAATCAGGACACAATAGGTTAAGAAACCGAATTTTCCGGTCGATTTAAAGAGCCTGGCTGCTCCTTGAATCACCCGATAGTAACGTTGGCCTAGGCTTAGCGACCGAAAGCGGCCAGGACTACAGAGCCTGTATCTTAAACTAGGACAGCCAGGATCGAAGCACGGTGTGCCCTCTGGTGGCTCCATATTATGTTTTTTTTACAGCGGAGCTGTAAGCAGTTCCCCAGTTTCGTGTTCGTGGACAAATAAATCTGGACACAACCCTCTGGACAGCTGCCGCCATCTATGAGCGACGGCGGCACATAGTGCAGCTCCACTGCTCTTGTGGAAAGGCTGAAAGATTTTTTTTAGCAAGCATCTCTTTTTCCATCTGTGCTTATCGCTGCTCGGTTTCTGTTAGGGAATGTGACGAATACGCTACTGGCTGTCCATTTTGTAAAATCACTGACCCTGCACCTGTCTGACTGGCATCTACTGAAAGCGTGACAGGTTTCTTTTTCTGGAAATACGCCAGCATGAGCATTGGTGAGACAGTTGCGCAGTATTTCAAAAGCCGTTTGGTGCTGTTCAGTCCAAACAAAGGCGACAACCTTTCTTAGCAACTCTCGTAGCAATGCCGAACTGTTGACATGTTTGGTATAAATCGTGCAACGAAATTAACCATTCCAAGAAAAATTTGTAGATGCTTTCTGTCTTTCAACT
Organism: Ixodes ricinus; assembly: GCA_037355805.1. NCBI lineage: Eukaryota > Metazoa > Arthropoda > Arachnida > Ixodida > Ixodidae > Ixodes > Ixodes ricinus. Next base: position 1,886 of record JAZHYW010027406.1, on the reverse strand, counting down.
CCGGTATGTCCAGGATTTCTTGAAGTCTCTTGGGATCCAAGCTGTGAGGGTGTGTGTGCGTCCTAGGTATCAGACTTGTTCCTGCAGAGGCTGGCACTTGTTGAGTTTCAGATTGTGGTTGTTGCAGCGCTCCAGTACCATTCTCAAATTTTAATTGTGCTCCTCCTTGGTTTGTCCCCATACAAGAATGTCATCCATGACGACGGGGACCTTTATAGTCCATCGAGCGCTTTGTGCATGGCCCGTTGAAAGGCTTCCGGTGCAGTTGATATGCCAAGAGGCATGCGCAAAAACCGGTATCTGCAGTACGGGGTGTTCATGGTGCTGATACGAGAACTTTCTTCGTCCAACTATGTGCCAAAATCCAGAGGCCGCGTCAAGTGTCTAAAAGTATCTAGCTCCGCTGAGATTCGGCGCGACATCTTCCAACGTTGGCATTGGATAGTGTCCTCTGACGAGGGCTTGGTTTAGGTCCGATGGGTCCAGGCATATTCTTACTTTTTCTTTTTTGGTGACGACCATGTAACTTTCCCATTCAGTCGGTTGAGGTACCTTGACGACGACCTTATCTGCTTCCATTTGTTCGAGCTCGGCCTTCACTTTGTCGTCAAGGGCGACTAGAACTCTTTTGCTAGCTTGACGACCCCTTCTGTTCCGGGCTTGTTTCATGTGTTACAGTACTCCTTTCAGTTGGCCTAGTCCCTGGAAGACATCTTCATAAGGCAAAGCCACTTCAGTATAGTTTGTCACTGTTTTCCACTGCTGCTACACATATGATGTGGCTAAGACGAACGTTCTGCTGTGTCACCGCTAAGTGTAACCAGGACATCTCGCTCCGTTACAAAAAACAGCTTAAGATTTTTATTTTTTGAGGTACCAGAAGAATTTTTTGAAAGCTGCGTCTTATGCCCATAAAAGGTTTTCATAACGGCAGTACATGGCTGCGCTTCTTTTGCGGTAAGATGATAAGTGTCCAACTTGCACTTCACAGATGTGCCGTCACTCCTCGATTGTGGCTTGCCAGCGATCTTCTCGAGAGACTGCATCTACTGTTAAAGTCTTAAACCAATAGTATTCGCCTTTGCTAGCCTCCAGCTGACGAAGTCCCTTTTTTGTGCATTTTACACTCATTTTCACTTGGAATGTTTGTGCAGACTGTCGGGAAATAGTTACGCTTTCCGCACCTCTTACAATCAGTTTTACCAAACACAAACACTGGGCATGCGGCGCCACAGTGTTTTTTATATCCGCACTTCGGACATGTACGCTTAGGGACACTGACAAGGTATTTATGTTAGCCAAGGTTTTTATTTGTACATGAGATATGAGACCCACTGATCTCAATGACAATTGCTGGATGTTTGACCAGCTCTATGGCGAATGCCCGTCCATCTTTTTGAGACTTATATCTCTCCATCGTATATGGCGGACAGCGCAATGGCGGCAGGCTTCATAAATACCGTAATCTAGTACATGCCGTGGGGTATTCTGTGATTGAAGGTTCGGGCAGATTCCTGAAACCCGTAGGTAGCCTCAACTTTGAGGACCCCGAAAGTTCTCGCAGCACGGGAAAGCAGCGCACCGCCAGCAGACTCGCGGCCTGCTTTGATGCTTCGACTCGTGCTGTGCTGTTTTCCGTGCGTTTGAAACTTTCACGGGTCCTCAAACCGACCGTTCACGTTTAAACATTTTGTCAAACAATTTCGATCAATGATATCACCGCTTTTTTGGCTGCCAACGCGTGCCATGGATGGATGATGGTGGCGCCAGGTGGCAGCTGTATCTTGAGAGATTATAACTCTACAAAGATGCGCAGTGACGCATTCAGGGATCCAGCAATTGTCATTGAGATCAGTGTGAGAGCCCAACTGTCCAGAGCACAATTT
>JAZHYW010027405.1:0-68754 GCA_037355805.1 Ixodes ricinus | reverse complement strand
CCCCCCCCCCCCCCCCCCCCCCCCCCCCCCCCCCCCCCCCCCCCCCCAATGTTCAACCACCGAATAGCCCCGACGTTGGGGATTAAAACGCCAGTTCATCCTTGAACCTCACGTCTGGCTTTTTTCTGGCGGCGGTAAATGAGGTGATGCCAGTCATCTTGGTTTATAATCGCATCACAGTATCACTATGAGAAGCTGGACCGTGTTTTCTGTTTGAGGAATGCCAGCTAGGCGTTTGAAATGAGAGGGCTTAAGTCTGCCAGCGGTGTTCAAGACGGCTTTCCAGTACAGGTTTTCGAACCGGCGGAAGGGACCTCACTAGATGCAAAAATGCACGAGAGGAGCGAGCATCACAGAGTAACTCGATTCACCATATTACCCAGGGAGAGCGAAGGGCATCCCGACTGCAGCACTTATATCTCGAAGCAGAGTCTTCAGCAGCAGCAAGAGAATCGTGCGGATTTACGGGGCTATTGTAAGCTCGTTGCGCTTCCTTACATTCGAAGTGGTTTGTCCATTCGCGGCCACCTTTATCCGGCAGCGGAGACCTGGTGCACGGCACTGGAGAGGAGAAGACGTCCCTGCGCCAAAGAACCCTGGCTTCACAAGCGGGACGACAGGTGGCAGGCGTGGCTCTCAAGTGGCGGCGCTGCGAAACCGGCAATTGCCCCGTCGGTAAATCGCAATGGCGCGCAGCGTCCAGCGAATGGCTGGGCGACAGCATCACCCAACCGCCTTTCTACGCCATCATGCGCAGACTCCACGACTGACACGTCGGGTCAACGATGCGCGTCTGCGTAGGATACGTCTCCCCAGACAGAAGATTCGTTGTAGATCATCTGTACACAGCGTGTAGTTGGTCAGCCATTTTTAAAGTTATGACGAGTCGCTACATGTAGATGGAGACATTCTAGCTAGCGGTACAACCGCTAGCTTGGCGAAGTCTTAACGTGCACCACGCAGTAGTGATGCGATCGCACTGCCGGTACGATGCCCCGGACACGCTTGATGTGGATGAAGGTCCTGGGCATGCGCAACCCGCCTGACGCCGAAGCAGCAACATTGTTCTCCGCGATCAAAGACGTCCTGATCAGGCCTAATCGCCCAGCTCACGACTGGCGCCTCCGGGGACACTGTTTTGATGGTTGCTGCCAGCACCGGCTGGGAAGACTAGCAGAGTACGAAGCCAACGAGGATGAGCGGCTAAAATCGGCATGCGTTCACTGCTGCAATCACTTCCCTCCGACCTTGCCACTCCAGGAGGCGGGTCGCAGCTCTGAAGTCATGCGTACCACGTCTAACGATTGTGAAAGGCGTGTCCAACGCGATCCTGAATTCGGCAAAAAAGAAGTCAATCTGCGCTGGTATTGTGTCGGCTCCGTGCCCATCAGAACGCGAGATGGACATGCCGGTGAAGCAGCTGCTTCCCTCTGTCGCTAACCCGACTGGTCCGTTCGCGTGAACGCCATGTCGAGGATTCTGGATGCCTGCTGGTCGAGTGCAAATCACTCGCGGAGATCCTTAAAGATGAAACTTGCATTCTGAGAACGACCTGCCGCGCTGCATGTCCAGGGCTATTTTTAAAACGTCTGCAAAGCGGTTGGAGACCGGGGAAGCTCCCCAGTGACCCTAAAATCAAGGGGGGGGGGGTGTCCCAACGGCTCGGGAGGGGGGAAGGGGGGGGGGAGGGGCGCGGGCAGATGCGAGGCGAGGCTATGATAAAGTATGAAACTGTTTCTTTTTTAGTCCTACCAGCTAGCACTACAGATGTCTATTAACCAAATGCTCGCGCCCGTAATGTATGTTTCCTTTCATATATACACCTGAGTAGTAGTGTTTTCTACTTAATCTGAAAAAAAGAGATTTTTTTTTTTATATTCAAGGGGCGGGGTGTCCAGGAAACAAGGGGGAGGGGGGTCTAGGGAAATCCTCTGTTCGAGACGATGTTTTTTTATTTATCTTGCATCGATCGAGCGTCTTCGGTCCTTGGCGAGGAACTCGCCCGTGCGCTTCAGTAGCCCAGCTGCTCTCGCCACCGTAGCAAGGAAAAGCCGGCCGATGCGCTCGAGTTGACTCTGAGAAATCTGCGGAGTGATGATGCTTCTTGATGAGATTTTTTCTTCTTGCATCGGCCAAACCAGATAGACTTAATCTCGAATTTCCTGCCGAGACAAGGAACAAAAGGCCACCAAAGAGACTGGAATCTGCAAGCCGTCCAGGCTTCACCAGCGTCATTAGACTTGAAAGATGCCCTGAGAAAAGATTTTTTTGAGCTTAAGGTCGATGCTCTGACGGCGAAAATTCACAGGAGATCTCACGCAGCCTGGACCTCGACGAGCTTGCTCGTCTCAGGAAGGAATCGTGACTGATAAAGCCGCCAAGAGGACGCCCCTCTAAGCCGCAGTCTTGGAAGAGTGAACTCGGCTCCACACTTGGGATTTCGACTGTCTCCCGGCTTGCTGCACAATTGATAATGCTGCCGTCTGCTTGAAGCAGCAAGTGCGACACCATCCAAGATGTCCATGCATTGCTGAAGGATCTGCCCAACCGTGAGACTAATTTTTGAGGAAGTTTTTAAACTTGTGCTTCTTGTTTTCACGGTCCCCGCGTCGTCGGCATCATCCGAACGATCCTCCAGCGCCCTGCGACGTATGAAAACTTGCTTTCTGAAGCACAATGTCACAGGAAAAAGGTTGACTCGTCTGCTCTTTATTGCACGTGCACGGCGCGTTGACGGCCACTTTGAGCTTTAGATTCCGTAATTCAAACCTTTGTCGCTCGAACCGCGGAAAGGAAGCCCACGTTTGGCACAGCACAGACTGGTGAAATGCAAAATGCGCGTGTAAGTGCGATCTTTGACCAGTTCCCACATCACTCAGGAGGGTATATTTAAAACGTGTTGCTTATTGGGCGTTGTTGTTATTAGCAACCGAGAACTTTGTGTGGCTCCTTTTGGCGGCCTGCCATGAGTGATTGCATGAAATACAATATCCGAGCCGAGTCAACGTGCGAAAGGCTGGGTATCGGCTGCTGATAACTGGAAAGATCCTTTTCGCTTTATTTTTCGGAATAGCGTGATTGTATTTTCTGATTCGTGCGATCATAATCTCAACGAGAACAAATTCCTGTTCTCCCCATGACGTCACGGTGAAAACCGGGGCGACGCTCGTCTGTTCGGCCGGCACAATATCGTCTGCATATTATTTTTTTGTGTTTGTAAAGTATGCACAAGAGATGCAAGTTAAAGTTGATGATCGCGTTAACATCATTTTCTCGCTGACAATGCAAAGCGCACATTACTTTTGCAATGTTACTTTAGCTCCAGCGATACAAATATGCGCATGTTGTAATCTTTCCTGAGCACGTTTACAATATTTCTGCTTGTTCGTTCCTCCCAACTGACGGTATCTCACGCGGAATCTGTTTTGCGTGCTTCAAAACAACCTATTGTATGTCTGGAGTCTCATATTATGTGATTAGTGAAAAGCTGGGGTACTGCTGACCAACTCCCTTCCTTTTTCTCTCTACATATGAACAGACTACGGCTAATACGGCTTGTATACGTGTGTAGCTTTTATAACTTTGGTGCTGCTTCAAGCAGGTTGGGCAGAAATACGTTAAAGTGCATTTGGAAATACAAACACTGGATACATGAAAATAGGTAGGCTAAAAATACTCGATACTGAAATATATCTGTCAAAGTGTATCGCGATACGTATCGGAAATACATTTCAAATAGTAGGCAAAAAGTATTTGGAAATACAAATACAGGAATACATTTTAGGGAGGGCAGAAATACAAATACAAAAATACTGGAGGCCGCGATATATTTTTTCAGTTCTGTTTGAGACGCCAAATGAGATGTAGATTGAAGTTGGAAGCAGTTTTGATCCCTGGGTCTACTTTCCCGTGGCTTGGCACTTTGCTGAAGGTAGTGATTTCGGACGACGCACCTTCAATACAAAACGTTCCATCAAGGACTGACCGCGGTCATTCTGACATCCTGTCTGTCTGACGAGAAATGCGAAAAGTTATCTCAACCTCTAAATAAATTGCAGTCAGCCTAAATCCTATCAACATGTCAACAATGCCACCGTTCCACAAGGAACGCCCCTGTCAACATTTATGGGTTACTGCATGACGTCACGGTGGAATGACCTGGTATTCTTTATCTGTAGGTGCCTGAACATGAAACTTACTATGCTGCTGTATGAAAAGGACAAATACGTACTTGCAGGTTACCTCTTTGAAGAATACAAGCTGTTCTCATGCGACAAAGACTGGTAAGTACAGAATGCATGATAGGCCTTCCAGAAAGAAGAGAAAGGTGTCGGAACGGCACCGCCCCCACACGCCCTAAGATGGCACAGCATAACAGGAAAGGCTATGAAGCGCGCTTACCTTCGCGCCAGTGGAAGTTTGCTTATGCGTGCAAGCGGACACCGAACCCTGGATAGCTCAGTTGGCTTAAAACACCTGACTCACAATAGTAAGGTGGGAGTTCCAAATCCTGCCGGGGAACTGAAGCGCCTTTAGACATGGTTCCCTACGGGTGCAACGCTTTCGTGGGTGTCAGCTTTTTTTCGCTATAGTCTAACGCCCAGCAAAATCAACTGATAAAACATATAAGAGGTGAAGTAGGTCTCAGTTGAGAGGGGAGGGCATACCTTGCAGACCCAGCTCAAAGGCAACGCTGAGCAGGGCCAGATGCCTGGGACCTCCGGCCCTGAGGCACGTGCAACGCGGGAAGGCACATCCTGGGCCAGCTTGAACAGCTGCGACTGAGCGGTGGATGTTGCGCTGCCATTTCCACTTCTGAGTCACCGGGGTAGCGCAGACGACAACACATGCCTCCCGCGGAGAGAGGCCACGTATTGGAAAAAACAATGAGTGAGAAAACTTCGACTTGAGCAGGCAATCTCCGCCGCCTTGGGCAGGCAAGCAGCATGCTTTCATCTGTTTTCTCCTCGCCTGCAGAAACACACAGCACAGTAACACGTGAAAAGATTCACAATTTTGTCCATCCTTGCGTTTATGCTTTCAGCAATGCAGCGGTTCTCAAGCTGTGGTTCGTGCAGACCCCCAGGGGTCCTAGAGAGTGTTGCCTTGGTTCCCCAAACGGCCTCCGAGTGGGTCAGGGTGTTTGTGAGCGCACAAAAGTTTGAGAACCGCCAGCGCAATGCTCTTTAGCTGCAACCAACGTGCTTCGCTTTCTAGTTAGACGTACAACACTGGCTCCCGAGTACTGGGCACCGGCTCTCCGGAGACAAAAAGCAACACCAGAACCAAACTCCACATTCGCCTTCGTGCACAGCCGGAACTGCGGCATCGAAAGTCGGCCTGCCCAACGCATCCTTGGTTGCGGAAGTCGAGTGAGTCCGTTACCCAAACCACTTTAGCTACACAACGCTGCAAGAGGAAAAGTTCAGCTGGGGCATTGATATCGCGTGTTAAGACTTCTCAACATTCCCCACAAGGTAGGACCCTCTTTCTACATTTTTACAGGTGCATCTTGTCTCAAATTCACCAGCGAGATGCAACATGACCTCCTTCCTGAGTAGGCTATTATTACACCGAGAGCAGTAAGAGAGTTTGAAAGCTTAGACACTAAATGGCGGCCTATGAATAAAAAGTATGAGAGTTCAAAACCCGCATATACTGAATGGGAATAGACCCGAAAGCCACCAGGCTCGAGAGCACGTATCTTAAATGGAGATATGACCACGAAAGCATCTGGGCCTCGCGCAACTGAGCCTAAAAGACAACAGCAAGCTGTGAGAGAGAGATAGAACGCCCTCACCTCTTGGCGGCCGGCAGCATGGTGGAGGCAAGGGCGCACTGCTGCACCCTCGCGTGGCCCCAGGGTGGAACCACCGAGGAGTATGACTGGCCGCCGCCGCTGCCTTCCACCCCCGTCCCGGGTCGTCGGGACTCCCTCCTGGTTCTCCAGGGGATGGGGCACAGCCCAGAGGGGGCACAGACAACAGATTCCCGCTCGGACACCCACCTCTCACGCCGGATCTACGCTCTCCAGAGAGGAGGGATTCTCACTCCGCGTGAGCTGACGCCTGTTCACACACACACAGCAGCACCAACTCCTTGCCACAGAAAGAGGAGCCGGCTTTGCATCGTATCAGCGCTCTGATGCATAGTAGCCAGCAGACAAAAAAAGATAGACATACGTAAAACTAAAGGTTTAATCGGCGAAGCATGTGCCAGGAACAAAATAAAGAATGAAGCGGCGAGAAAGCAGCAGCAAGTCGTTGCAGGTGTCCGCGCGACAGCTGGCTCGGCCATGCTGGGCTGCCTCATCTGCTAAGCACTCTATACCGCGGGATTACTTGATTCCTAACGCCGCACCTTTTTTCCGGAGGCCAGGCCAAAAAAATCGCGATGTCGCGTTAGAATCGGATACGAAGCCAGAAACTGTCAAAACAGCGGAAGCTTCGTTCCACCCATTGCCATCGCCGTTTCAAGATGGGCGCCGAGAACTTTTGCCATCTTTTCCTCCGTGCTTTTAGCAACCATTTTGTTCCTTCTTTGTTCCTTCTGCGTTCACGCAAGTCGTCCCCCTTGCGCGCTTACGGCGCGCAATGGCAGCTGGCAACGCGAAGGTCCGCCGCTTCCACTATGAAGCCGTTCACGACAAGCGGTCGGCTGAAGCGTGCGCCTCTCAAGACGCTCGCGGGATAGGCGCGCAGGCGTGGGCCATGATCCCTTCGGCCATGGTTGAATGCTCGTTCAAGAAGTGTGGCATAGCGAACGCACTTGACGGCACCGAGGACGACATGTTGTGGTCCAGCGGAAGCGGCGAGGAGAGAGATGAGTGACTGCTTCGGTAAATAAATCGCCTGTTTCTCTCGCGTTCGTTGTTTTTGATCACGAGAGTTCCGTGCGCGTTACAATCGGAGGTGAAAGTTTTTCTGGTTTGTTGGCCTGGAAAAACGGGTGCGCGTTAGAATCGGGCGCGTTAGAATCGGGTAATTACGGTATCTCGAATATTCGGCGTAGAATATGTTTGGACGGCGAACTACGGCAAGACTGACTCGGCAAGGCTATGCTGCCCTTCTTACCTTTTGCGCTCCGGTATCTTGAAAATCCCTCTTAGGACGTTCAAGTGTCAATCATTCAAGGTAAGGGTAAACATGAATCCTCTAGAAATATGAGGTAACGTTCCCTCTCGGCCATGCACACGGCAATACGACAGCACCTTTTCTAGGTTACACACAAAATGCAGCCCTCGCAGTAGCACTGGTGCGGTTCTGACTCATCGTTATCACAGTGCAGAGATGCATGCGCGAACCGGCCTTATAAGGTCCCTCGACGCAGAGAGCTTTTGCATAGTTTAAACGGCTGGATGCGTCGCACCTCGGACGTTCTCCTTCCAGAAGGGAGGGCTGGTGGCTAGCGCCATCTGTTGCATAGAGAGCTCAGCTACCTAACAACGGCACTGAAAACATGGCACAAAATGTCCAACAAAGAAGAAAAATTGCAGGAGGACGCTTAACCTTAGCCTTTAAAAGTGGAACGCGATAGTTAAACATATAAACCCCTGCTCGTTCCCAAGCTGTGCAAGCGTGTCTGGCTCGCAAGTGAAGGATCATGGGTTCGAATCCCGCCTCCACCTAGAATTCATGAAATTTTTCTAGCAACTCCGGTCAATATTTTTTTATTTGGGATTACAGCTGTTTTCTGCTAAAGCAGTGTCCCTGAATTACAAGGTATAATTACTTTTTAAATATTGTGTGGTTTTATAAATATCCCGACTTAAAGTTTCGTTTCGAGCGTCTATCGAGCGTCTATGTCAAAACTTAAACTATCTGCTAAATTAATGGCAACACTGATCATCAGCCGCATGGCGTTGATGCGAAGTCATACTGGTGCTGCAACATACAGTACAACCAATCAACCGCAGCTCCACCGCAACGTGACACCACAAGGGTGCTGCACCAGTGTTCCTTGACTAAAAGCTAATCCACTTGCCGCCCGCTGAGGAGCCGTACCCGTTGTCACTAGAAATGTCGTGAATCTGCCAAGCTCCAAGTTCCACCGGAGTTCGAATTTCAGCGAAATTTTAACGCCAATTTCGACACAAGTTTTGCCTAAAGCGCATTCGCAGACGTTGAAAATGAGCTGACGCCACCGGGCAGAAGACGGGTGCAACGTTTACTGGGCACGCAGTCCGACGCCGCCGACCCCCAGGCGCCGCACTGCACGCCGACGCCAGCCCCGGCGCGCACCGACCACCCGTCGCACGGTCGTCGTCGTCATCCACTCACCGCACGCTCCTGAGCCCCACGCTGTACGCCAGGTCCGCGTCGTACGGCAGCAGGGCCCCGAAGAGGTACCGGGCGAATGTGTGCATGGGCACGCTCTCCGGGTGGGCCCCACAGCCCAGCCCAGTAGGGGCCGCCCTCGGAGCAGCAGCATGGCCTGCTTCCGCAGCACCCCGACAAGCAGCCCGTCCGCGTCCACGTCGCGCAGCCGGGCGATGAGCCGCTCCTCCTGCCGGCACGCCTTCTCCTGGGCGTACAGCCCCACCGGCATCGCCCGCTGCTGCCCGAGCCCCACCAGGTGCCGCCTCCACGGCCAGCGAGAGCAGCGACTCGCTGCGGTCGCGGCTTCCCGGCACGCCCACGTGGCGATAGCGCGGGACGCTCGCGCGGTTGCGAGGACTGGGACGAGGACGACGACGACGGAACTGCTACCTCCGTTGTTGTTGTTGTTGCTATTGTTGTTGTTGTGGGGGCGTGGGGATGGTGGGAGTTGGAGGTGGGTGCCGCATTGTTGTTGTTGTTCGTGTTGTTGTTGTTGGTTCCGCCGTTGTTAGCGCCGGTGTTTCCTCCGGCGCCGTTTCCGTTTCCACTCGCTTCCTCGGCGCTTGGTCCCGGGCAAAGATTCTGCAATTGCGAGGACGGGTTGTGGATTAAAGCAGACTTTGACAGTGCTTGTACCTATCAGTGAAACGTTCGCTTGTAGTGTTATAAATATTAGTAATAATCGTCTATTATTTATTTGGCGAGCTGTAGTCGGCGACGGGTTAAGAATACGGTAGGTGTTTCAGCCTACAGTATTTCAGCCCAGAGTGCGGCCAAAGTCCAGCAGAAGGATTGTTTGTTGACACAAACAATGCGAAGAGATAAATTACAAACGAGGGGAAAAAAACACCTTGAAAACGTCCAATTTTAGTTTCGAATTAGTTTTTACCAGTTTCACCTGAACGAAACAGTTGTCATGCGTCTCTGGATGAGGCGAAACTGGGTTGTTCTTGAAACTTTCAATCAAACTTGATGGCGGTTTTCCTTCTCGAAGGAGACATAGAATTGGCTCAAGTAAAATGTCGCCCACATCGCAGACTAGACTCCGTTCCAGCGTATCACAAAAGATGGCGAAGGCAATGGCTCCAGCGAGTCAATCGGAATGATGCCATTGGAGTGCACTCTGCCTGTCTAGAGCTGCCGGATGCTTTGCTCCACCACTTTGTGGCATTCGCTCTCTAAAGGCATAGGCCCCTTTGTAGTATATTGTTAGTACGACACATCGACAAACCGATTCATGCAATCCCTGCAGAGTCGACGCGCCGTCGGGTCCCTGCCGTAGAAGACGGCAGGGACCCGTCAAAAGGCTCATGGCCAAATGGCAAACGTGTGGACCGCAGTACGCCTAGCCCAGAAGAAGGTGCCGACTCACCATAGAAGTACTCTAGGTGCTTGCTGTCCGGCACGAGGGAGGCCTGGCCAGTGTGTCGAAGAGGGAGCCTATGGGATTGAGGGGTGGCCGACCCAGCCTTCCGCGTTGGAATGGGACGTGTGGCTTGACAGGCCTGCACACGCGGAAAAGATTCCGGTATGGCAATCAAAAATGTGCAAATTATCATCACTGGTGCCAACTGCAGATTTTTTAATTCACAAGTTATAAGATAAAAATAGTCTAAAATCAATTGAACCATTTTAGCTAATATGGGAAATGCATGTATATTTATATTAATTTTGGGTAAAGCATCTTAGTTGAGAATTTTGACAATCTGCAAAACTTCCAAAGTTGCCGCTAAACCTTCGGGACTACATGCCCAAAAATAAAACTCAAAATTAAAAAAACATTTTTTTTTTTAAATTACCATTTTTTTTAGAACATTCAGCTTTTTTAATTTATATGCGCTGTCCTTTTGCTAATCTAAGCTTTACCAGTTCGAAGGAACGCCTACCAACTTGCACGTCTGCTCACTGCAGCACGCTGCGTTAGCGTTAGGAAATCGGTGAAACAGTAGTGAACTTTAGTATTGTGTATACGAACAAACGCAAGCCCGTGTGCTTGCATTGGCGCTAGGTGTTCAACACTGCATATGTGCAGGATTCAAAATTGCAGTTCTGAGATTGGCGCATGGCGACGTACGCACATGCACAGCGTACAGCACGCAACTCCTACGCAAACACACCGCGCTTGCGGTAGCTTTTATACGCAATAGTAAAACTTTGTAGTAAGGTACAATCCCATATCACACTGCAGCACTACATTGGGACAGCGAAGAGTGTTGTTTGCATTAAGAAATGACTGTCGACGACCCGTGATCGCGAGCAGTTCCATCGTGCCCGCTGAGCAGGAGAACCGAGGGACCCTCACTAGTGCGCTTCCCTTTTCAGCTACGGGAGGGCAAGCAACTTGAGCTGGAGACGCGAATATTTGTACTTGTGCGCCACAAAACATGGTGCCTGGGAAGAATTTGGGTTACAAACGTCCCAAACCTCACTGCAATCGTAGCAAGAAAAAAAATTATAACTGACTTTAATATTCTACATAAAACTGACACAGAATGCAGCGTGTGCTCACATCTCGTTCCATAACCAATTTCCCCAAAACCAAAACAGACGAAACAGATCGAAACACGTCGAAGATACACGACGCGTTCCAAGTCAGTCGGCTCTATGCGAAGTATTGAGGCATGTTTATGTGCAACGACCGTGTCCCTGGCTGGCTGGGCAAAGCGTCTCACCTGAGCCAGAAGCGCCGGAGCGGCTCCGGTGGTGGTCCCTGGAGGAGAGTCCCAGGCGCTCCTGCTCGGCCTGCCAGCGGCACTGCCACTCCCGCTGCTGCCGCTCCGATCGTGCGCACCACCGCCACCGCCAGCCGCAGAGCCTCCTGCTGGTAGCCGTGCGACCGGAGGGCCTCCACACCGCGAGCACGCCATCGGGATCGGCTCTGCATGTGAACAAGTGGCTCATCACGACTGGCTTTATGCAAGAGTGCTAAGCCCAATCAGGTAGATGGCTAATCACAATTGGCTCTAAAACAAGCGGTCAATCACCATCACCTTTATGAGTAAGTGGCTCGTCACAATCAGAACTGTGTGCAAGCAACTGATCACGATAGGCTCCTGATGTATGTGGCTAACCACGGTTGGCTCTGTGCAAATTGGTTAACCGCGATCAACTTTGGAAGCAACTGGCTTCTCACATCTGCTATATAAGCCTAGCAGCTAATCACGATTGGCTATGCAGGCAAGTGGCTTGTCACAATTGGCTCTGCACATGTGCAGCTAATGAACATATCAGCTCCGCACGAATGGCAACCGGAGCCATAAAAAGAAAACATACCCTGCCAGAGGGGATAGCCTTTGCGAGTTGAAGTGTCCCGCTCCGCTTGACGAAGGTGATGACGACAACGACGACGACGTACGAAGAGGAGGAAGAGGAAGGTGGCGAGGAGGAAGAGTAGGAGGAAAAACGGACGAGGACTCGGAGCACGCGTCGTGGGCGAGGGATAAAGCGCAGGTGGGGGTCATCCCACGAGAGCAGCCAGGCTTCGAGGGCACGCTGGAAGATGGAGCGGGGCGGTCCGGCGGCGGCGTTGGCAGAGTTCCTTCGCGACCCTCGACCCCTGTGGTGAGACGGCTGTGCGTGGTGGTGGCCGCTGCCTCCGGTGCCACCCCGGTGATGGTGGTGGTGGTGGTGGTGTATGGTGGTGGCCCCCGCACCACGAACCTCGCCTGCGAGACGGCGAGAGGGAACGGGTGAGCAGATGCAGCACACCCCGTTGCACTTGCTGCTCCTGTCGCGCGTGCTGTTCCCAAGAGAAGTAACCACATGCTTTTTCCACTTATTTCATTGGCATCGAGGGAAGAAGGGCGTCGCTCAGCTATCAACCACCGTCCTGCCCGACTGCCTACCAATCCAAAACCATTCCTAAAAATTATCTAAAACAATCTGCTACCAAAGACTGCACTCATAAAGTAGATGCATTCCGAGACGATAACAGGTTTGTAGATTGCTTCTCTGCGGATTGCGTGAGATTGCTCCTAGGCCTAGGCAATGCGAGTGATTGCCCTAGGTGGCATGAGATTGCTGTAGGTTACATGACAGCACCCTAGGCAGTGTGAGATTGTTGAAAGTGGGCATGAGATTGTCCTAGGTGGCACGGGATTGCCCTAGGCAGGTGAGGGATTGCCTAAGGAAGCAAGAAATTGCCCTAGGTGGCATGAAATTGTTTTAGGTGGTGTGAGATTACTTTAGACAGCACAAGATTGTCCTAGGCAGCATGAAACTTTCATAGGTGGCATAGACTTGCTCTAGGCAGCATGAAAAAGCCTAGGTAGCACAGAACTGTCTTAGGCAATGCGACATTGCCATGGGTGACACAAGACTGCTATAGATCACAACAGAGTGCCCTAGACAGTGCGTAGATTGTTTAAGGCAGCATGATACTCTACTAGTTGTGAATGAGATCACCCTAGGTGGTGTGGATCGCCTAAGGCAGCACGAGATTGCCCTAAGCAGCATGAGATTACTTAAGGCAGCATGAGATTACTTCAGGCAGCATGAGATTGTCCTCGGAAGTATGAGATTGCCATATGTGGCATAAATTGCCATAGGTGGAATCAGATTGCCCTAGGCAATGTGAAATTGCCCAAGGCAGTGCAAGCTGTTCTAGGCAGCATGAAATTGCCATAGGTGTCATGGACTGCCCTAGGGAGCATGAGAGCACCCTAAGTAGAATATGACTGTCCTAGGTGACATGACATTGCCATGAAGTGACGGGAGATCGCCTAGCTTGTCCTAGGTGGCATGAGATTGCCTGAGGCATCGTGGAAATTGTCCTAGACAGCGCGAGATTGCTCAAGGCAGCAGGAGGGGGTGGGGAAAGGCCGTTGCACGTACCATGCCCTCCTCCGGCCTCGTCTTCAGAGGAGTCTGAGGTGTCATCGTCCACCACGAGGGGCCGGCGTCCAGATGCGCTGGGTCGGAAGTCTGCATCCTCCAGCGGACAGATGTGCATGCACGACCAGCGCTCCAACAGCTGACGCCATCTGCTGCTTCTCGCTGCTCGTGCAGTGCGGGTTCAACACCACACACACCCACAGCGTACCTGCGTTTCCAGAGAAAAGATAAGAGTAAGGTTTATTCGGGAACGCAGATACAAATACGAAGCTACTGGCCCACTTAAGTGTAGGACGCCTGTGTGCGAGACCTGCCAGTACATTTCCAGGTTTCAAACATGTGGACACATGATGAAAACAAAGGAGCGTCATTCTTGCTGCTGCCATCTCCTCACAAGCGCCCCACACGGGAGATTCCCAGTTTCTTGTATTTACAGCAAAAAGTCTTAGCTTCCCAGCTAAGTATTATTTTGGCAATATGAAGTAAAAAAACTCACATTCCAAAAAATCTAGAAAAAAGATGTTAAGTTGGACATAAGTTAGGCAAATGTGCAGTTTATTTTGAGCATCTCCCACTAGTCACCAACCGATTTTCCGGACTTTATAGGGACTGAAAAAATGTCGGAATAATAGTTCAGTCCAAAAAACAGCAGGTTAAAAAATCATAGGAGCCCTTCCACTTAGCATGAAGATGGAGGACCAGCGAAGCTGTTATTTTTACGACGTCTAGGACGATGCCTAGAAGACGCACGTCTAGGATGCAGGCCTCAGAGGACGCACCTCAAGAACGACTTCTAGGACGACCTCGGAGGACTCAACGCCTAGAGATGATAACAAGGGATCAGGGAACTCCTATCTAACTAATGCCAAGGAAGGCTGACTCACGCTGTGCCCCCTTTTTTATTTTTATTTATTCATACGTGCCATGACCAATGGGGGAGTTCTTTGTCAACATCCGTGGACACATTTTTTCCCAGATCCTAGCGCATAACAGCTTCGCTGTAAAACTTGCCTTTATTACGTCTAGTGGGCTTAAACAAGTCGTCAACAGTACCTTGCTTTCCAGGTTACGCCTTCGCTATGCGTCTACCACTTCCTTTTAGCTTGAGAATCGCTGCCTTCTTTTCTAGTGCTATGGTCTAGTGCTTTCTGCACTTCTTAGCTTACACTCTCGTGGCGGAGCGGAGGCATCAGATGGGGCCATGACATCTAACCCAGAGTAGGAGCTGCAGTACTCAAGTGGCACTGCCAAACCAAGCCAATCCATGTGCAGCCAACATAGAATCTAAAATGGAGGCTTCTCGCTGATGTTTCCCGCTGATCACTCCCGACGATAGTTGTCCGAAAAATCAAACTTTCGGACTTCAAGCTGTCCGAAACATCGGTCATGAATATGCACTATTTCTATCGAGAAAGCCGCAGTTCCTTCTTTAGGTCTGAAATGTCATACAAGTCCGAATTATCGGCGTCTAAAAAATTAGTCGGCGACTGTATTAGGGCAACAAAGGTTATGCAGCAACACAAGCACACATATAGCAACTATAATCATGATAATCAAGGCCGCTCTGCTAACAAAGGGGATAGGGTATCGGCTCACTTAGCAAGAGGTCGGTGGTTCAGCTCCCACCAAGGAATACCTCTCTTGTAAACAAAGCTGGTCGTATTATTGCATTTTTCATTACAGCCAGCTATAAGCACATTCTGCAGAGTGTTAAACAATCACCTAGTCACATGCTCTGTTTCTTTCCTATAACGCTCATTGCTCCCATCAATGACAAATTTGTTAGTTGTTTTGTCTTTTGCCAGGCTCGCAGCTCGGTGACAAGTGGATTTTGAATTGTCGCCTAACGTGCGCACCACGCAAAAGGAGAGCTTTCAAAATGCATCTGTCTCTCTTTTCTGTCCCATAAATTTTTTTTTTTAATGTGAAACCTTCATAATTGAGGAATACACCCCACCTGCGAGCATTTGGAATCACCCAGCAAAGAAGAAAACAGCAAACAGCTAGTGTGGGACTAACTGCACAACGAAAATGGTTCCCACCAATACCGGTTCGGGCCGGTTTGAGCACAGGACCAGAAATGCCAGTCTCAACAATATTCAGTGACCGCGTCACTCAGCGGTCACTGAATTCCAAACGGTAACCACACCAGTGGGAGACACGCTTTGGGCACCGTAGCGATACTCCAGCCCGAGTGTCATAAGTGGTGTACGACGGTCAGAAACCATACTGTCCAAAGCCGTCGGAAGTGGCGTACTCAACAATCTTTCTCAATCTCACGATCCAACAGAGAAACCGGCGGACCATTCTTTTGAACTCACCCAACTGGTCCCAGAGTTGCCGGCACTTGTCTGACATGGGCGTGCCCTGAGCTCGCCAGATCACCAGGCGGGGATCGGCCAGGAACTGTTCCGGGTGATGAGTCGCAACATCCGCGCGCCGTTGGAGTCACCCGCCCCTGAGCATCTCCTTCACCTGCGGAAAGTGCACCGGCGCGAGGTTCGTCAAAAACCTCTCGTCCACGGCGATTCCCGAAAAAGCTCGCAGCACTCTGGAGAATTCGTGCAAATTGTCTGACGAAGCTACTAAACACGTTAAAATCCCCGACAATTCCAGCTTTGATGGACAGCCTTTGACTTGCTTCCCCAAACATTCAATCCACCGGTTGTAAAAAATGCTTACAAAAATCTAAAGTACAAACAAAACATTTGTGCCATAGATCAGGGATTGCTTAATTGAATGTGTTATAGCATTCGCTCGTTTGCACAACGTCGCAGTTACTTTGCTTTAATCAATAACGGCAATAAGACGGCAATTAGGCAATGTCGTGCACCCTGTCTCGTCAAGAAACTTAGCCCCGAAGAGGCTTACTTTAGGTTCTGGGAGAAATGTTAGCTGCCACTTATAGGCTTTCTAAGAGGCTCGTGAATCTACCAGCCAAGAGTGCCTTTGCGCCATACTTAGCTGCACATGGGTTCCCAAGCTGGGACCCCCAAAGCCCAGGGACTCCCTGGACACCTCCCACAGGTTCCCCAGTCTACTCCTAGAAGTTCCTCAGATTACACCCAGGGGATCCTCGGACTAGGCCCCCGAGGGGTCCCAGACTACCCCCAGGGGTTCCTCAAGCCTACAATTTTCCTCGATTGTCCCTACCACTATCAAACCATTTATCATCCAGTCTGAGCACAAGATCAGCATAGCCGAGCCACGCTCGACGCAGCGCTTGAGCTCGAACTCTCCCGCCCATCCCCCCAGGATGGCACAATACCATTACTAAAGTTTGTAAACTTCCAAACCGCCTCACTGCAAGACCGCCGACTCCTCGGCTCTGTTTCAGAGTGGTCGAGGACTCCCCACCCCCATGACAGTTTAGAGCATGCTCATATAAGGTGAAGTCACGAGGAGGAAAAGGGGGCATACGTACCTTTGAGAAGAGTGCATTGAGCTGCTTGCTGACCATGTAGTAGCCTCCCTGGGAGAGGAAGGCACGAACTTGCTCGCTCACTTGTTCTTCGTCGAGGTGCCAGCTGTGGTCTTCCTCCGCCGACGCACCGGCCGTCGGATCCGGAGCACCTGAGACAAGGAGGAGCGATGGTGAACAGAGTGCGCAAGGCTCTGCTCCATGCTCTTATCCATTCCGTGTTTGTTTATGGTCTCGCAACACAGAGCGTGTTTTAAGGCTAACTTCCAAGGTTGGAGGCGTCATTAAATGTTGTGACGAGAACTATGATAACACAGCCAGTCGTTTTTAAGAAAGTCTGTATACTCTCGGCCGAAATCGAACCGCTGACACTCTTGTTCAATAATCCGATACCCCATCCACTCGGCTAGCAGTGCAGCTTTCGTTGGCATGGTGATTAGTTCATGTTGGTTAGCATGGTGATAGTTTATCATGAATACCATGTATAACAATGTACTGCTTATAACAATCAGTTTCTAGAGTTTCTAGACTGGAAATGATCAGTCTCTAGTCTAGATACAACAATGATATGATTATAACAATTG
Source organism: Ixodes ricinus (assembly GCA_037355805.1). NCBI lineage: Eukaryota > Metazoa > Arthropoda > Arachnida > Ixodida > Ixodidae > Ixodes > Ixodes ricinus. The sequence goes on along the minus strand of JAZHYW010027405.1, from coordinate 51,598 downwards.
AAATTTTCTAGGTTTTTCTCATTATCATTATAAGTGGGTTGACACTGTATAGTATTAGGATATGTGAACTTGTTTTCTTTTTATATTGGTATTGTGTGTGTATAATGTTAGTGTTTGATGTATGCATCTTCTTTGTCTGTTTTATGATGCACTCACCGGGAAGTGCATATAGCTGTTTAGTAGGCACAAATAAATAAACATAAAAGTAAATATAAACATAGTTTGTATACCGTAAAGTCCCGTAAGGGCGCCCTCCCCCGAGATCGCCCATCCCGTTTTTCTAGCTCAATATCTGTAACATGTAAATTCTGAACAGCGCCCACCCCGATTCCCGTTGGACGTCAAGCGATGTCTGACGGGAATCGCTACATCACGCGATCGGCGGTACCAGCGTGTCCGAGAAGCGAGTTCATGCGGGTTCCCGCGTTTCCTGTCTGCAATCTGCGCGCTGATCGACTGCCTGAACACGCTTAGTTCCCGCGTGTATATTGCATCGTGAAACTGCGAGACCTGCTGCGCTCGCGATTTGCGGTATTCGTTCCCGAGTTCGTAGCAGGAGGTTCCCGATGTATGTCCGCTTAATCTGCGCGTGCGACATCTATGTTTAGCTGCAAGACGCGCGAGTTGTTCCCACGTGTATATTGAATCGTGAAATGCGATTCTGCTAAGGCCCGCATCTGCGGTATTTGTTTTTGTGACATGCGACTTTGTAGCGTATTTCTGTGTTTTTGTCCGCGATCTGCGCGCGCGATATCGGTTTCCGTGATAGGCAAGATTGTTGCGGGTTCTCGCGTCTTTATTGCACCATAAAACTTGAATCTGCTGCGTCCCGCGATCTCCGGTATCCGTTCCTGTGAGACGCGAGTTCTCGGCGGGTTTCCGCAAGTCCTTCGCACCGTGAAACACGAATCTGCTGCGTCGGCCACTTGTGGTATCCTTTCCCGTGACACAGGAGTTTGTAGCGAATTCCCGCCTGTTTATCGCATCGTGAAACGCAAATTTGCCGTGTCCGCGATCTACGGTATCAGCTCCCACGTCACGTGGTTTGTAGCGGGTGCCCCAGCGCTTATTATTAATTTTTGATAAAGTTTTGCTGTGGTATCCCCAAAGATAGCCCACCCCATGTTATTCACCATTTATCTCTTCATTTTGGGTGGGCGTCCTTTCGGGATTTTACGGTATATGTACTTTTGCCGTAAAGCTTTTTCGCCCCGATGGTGGAGGGGCTCAGAAAACGCTGAATGTTTTGTGTCTCCAGAATTTGCTCTGAAGGCTTAAGGTACATTTCAACTTCTCCCTCACGTCTTCTTGATTACCGCATATAGTTCTAATCATTTCTCAATCAATCACGACTTCTTCGAACCTAAAAACCATTGTCAAGTACGTAAAAAAAAAAAAAATTACAGGAGGACGTTTAAGTCTTGCTTTTAAAAGTGGAATGCGAAAGCTAAACATATAAACTCCCGCTACTTCCCTAACTGTCCAGGCGTGTCTGCAGCGGCCTAGTCAATAGCGTGTCTGGCTCGCAACCGACGGGTCGTGGGTTCGAATCCCAGCCAAAATTCTTCCAATATTTTCTTTAAGGCATATGAATTACTTTATAAAGTGAAATCATTTGAGACATGCAGCAACCTTTAATTCACAATACATGTCATGCTTTATTCACTTTCATTCCACGCGTGATGCCACGTTTCACGTGAGCGTTGTGGGTTGTTCGAAATTCCGCAGCGAGGTTATGGGGCTGTGACATCATGATCCTATCGACCAATCAGGATTTTCCCATCCCACCGACGCCGACTCCAGCTTTTCCTTTTTTTAGGACCACCTGGGTTTTAGATTTACGTAACTGAAACAAAAACTTACTCAATTGTTGCCGATCGAATGTTTGTCCTTGCTGCACGCAAACAAACAATAACGCGGCTACTTTTTTTTCTTTTTTTTTTTCTTTGTTTGGAAAATAAATTGATCTAAGTGGACCTAGTTTTACGACCGTCGCCATACGCTCATGTTTCGTGGAATATTCAAGAAATTTAACACAGCATGAAAATAAGATGCTTAATTGTGAGGTGGGAAGATACCAACTGGAACGTACAACTCAGGCAAAGCAGCCAAATAGAATGGGAAGAGGAAGTTGGGAGCATCACGCACACCATGTGCCGAAAGATGACTGGAGATTCGTTTCTGGCGACTTTTTTTTTTTACCATACCACACTCATAGCACCCTCCAACATTTGATATAGAAAACGCTTGAGGGGCAATGAAGTCATTTCACTGAGGATGGCCTTGTTATAAAGGCCGGTTCAAACATGCAACGCGGTGCTGAGATTCTGCAAAGCCGTCACTACACCGGCGCTACTCTCTGCACTAAATCTGTACCGAGTTAGTGTTGTATATTGTGTATAAAAGAAAAAGGCCAGATCACACGCAGCAGAGTCTGGATACGGCGCCGATCCGACGCGAAGTCAGCGCCGCGTCCATAATGCCGAATTAGCACTGCACAGTACGTGTGAAGAGGCTTGTCTAAGGCTAGTACCTCAAGGTCAGTGGGACCGCTCACTTTGCAAGTCAAACTTCGAGCAAATTAATCCTTCCCAATGGCTGGTTCACGCGTTGGACAAACTGCAGTGCAAATGCTCGTAACCGCTCACGACGACGAAACACACTGGCACACCGGCGCCGTCTGTTGGGTGGCCATGGAAGTCTTCCGATCGATGATAACTAGACTACATTTTCGCAGTATTTGAGAGACCAAATCTACGCACCAACTACGGGAAAATGGTCGCCGTGCAACGTCCTCGGAACGATTTGAATCCTGCGCCGAATAAATGACGCACACAGTACACTGTTGTGAGCATGGCCAGGAGAGAACGTCACTCCATACTTCTAAAAGATTTCGCGTTTATTCTTAACCCCAAAAGTTATGACACCCCGAACATTCTAGGAATGTTTGAAACACCGAGCGTAACAGATGAGGAGGCCAATGTGATCTTACCGAGTCAGTTTTCCGAGTGTTCGATGCTGAAACGTTCTAGGCAGAATGTTTAAAATACCAGGTGTAGTAGATAAGGAGCCCAGCGTGGCCTTGTCGACTCGCTCTCATACCCAGCAGCCATGCCTCGACGCTTGCTGCCGTTTCTTTGACGCCCGTTCTTTCTCTTCCTGTTTCTGGCACAGGTTTGCCAATTAAACCTTTATTTTTGGTATTACATTTGCCGATTCACTTCCATCCGCAGACAATGTGTGGATTTCAAGTGTTCCAGGGCCATCCCATAGATGGCACCGGCATGTTACTGTGCCATCGTCGTCTGATGCAGCGTCACGTGCGCAGCTGCTAACGGACCAATAGCATGCATCACACTAGGCAATAAACACCAGCCTTGCCAGTGTCAGATAAATCATTAGGCATCGGGTCTGGACAGCATTTAGACCTCGAACTGATTCAGGTTCAACATGAATAGACATGGCTGAACCAGTTACACTAAAAGTAGGTCTAAATATTTTTTTTTTGCATGAAGTTATTGAATTTTTTAGATTTTGGTCCTTATTGTTTTGTTTAAGATGAAAGGCTCTACCGACAACACTGAAAAGTGACGAGATGTAACTCAGGTGGTATAACTTGTTCCTGAAGGATCATAAGAAGCCTAATGGTGTAAAACGAAGGCTGTGGAAGTTCACTCTGCCAGAACGCAAAAAATGTGCACCACAGTCGGTTTTGTAGACTGCCCGCTCGACCTGCAAGTTTTAAAAACGAGCAACGTCGCACCATCGAAAGGCGCGGAAACATCTGAACGTCGGGCTCTGGCATCGCACCTGTCTGCCGTTTCCTCTAGGGCTATTCTGATCTTGGAAATAATCAACATCATGTTGGGAAGAGGAAGGCCCGGGCATTCCGAAAATGTAGTTAGTTCGGGTAGCTCGAACAACTGACTGACCTGCGATGCGGTTGATGAGCGACCGTGACTGGAGGATTTCGTCTGCGAGCCGCTGCGCTGTGGGGAGCACCTCTGTATGGTGCTCTGAAATCAGGTACTGCAGGAGCTTCTGCAACTGCTCTCGGTCCAGCTGGAGCAACGTCTCTGCAAGCGGGACGGTGAAACGTCAGGCGCCGGGCGCGGCACGCCTGAAGCGATCGGTAACCCATCAAGTGTTTCTTTGTGCAGTTTAGACTGCAGTGTACGGGGACACAATGGTACATCAGGTGCCCAGGCACTTGAGGGTGACCAAAATAGCTGTGGTTTTGGTCATTGGTGGGGGCAGTCCCTCCATGGCAGACGCCCACAGGGGCAAACTGATTTCCCGCTGTTTCAACGCCGCACAATTCGTTTGAGCCTGCTCACCTGAGATGGGCACCCTGAGCCGAACGCTGTCGGCATTGCGGATTCGGTAGATGGCTAGCGCAACCACGTGCTGGCACCAAAAGATGTCGTGGGTATCGCACGTGCATGTCACCGACGTTATCTTGCACCTGGAACAGAGAGAGGGAAAGGAGCACCATGTAGACGTGACGTGCACCAGCAAATGATGCGCGAGGCAAGCGAAGCGCACATAAGCCTAAAAAACACTGAACCAAGAGAAAAAAAATTTTTGGCCCAATGTTTATGCTACAACATAATAATGTTGTAAATATTTACACAACATATATAATGTTGTAATATGTTTATTATGCATAAATATGCATAATAAAACAGATGCAATTTGTTATGTCATGTTATTTTTCAAGCAAATTACTATGGAATAATCATAATAATTTTACTAATGAATAAGGCAAACAGCATGTTGGGATTTCTAGGTCATAATTTACGTCACTGCCCAAAGAACTCAAGGAGACTTCTATATTTTTCTTTTGTTTGTTCAGTTCTAGAATATGCATGCATGTTTGGGACCCTCAAACTAAAAGTTTATCGGATAAATTAGAACGAGTACAAAGTCGCTGCGCCAGATTTGTCTTAAACGATTATATGTTCAAAGCAAGCGTCACGGCTATGAAAGAACAGTTATACTAGCAACTGCTCTCATGCAGACGGAAAAATTTAAGATCAAAACTTTTTTATTTTCTATATAATGATAATAATTGCATCAATAAAGAAAATTACACCCAGTGTCCTTTCTACATGTCAGAAAGAGTTGATGCCTTCAATACAAAGTTGCAACTATCAACTCTTGTTGCAGATAATTTTTATTACTGGAACTGCATTAGAATGGAACATGCTTAATGAAAATGTGTTTCCCTCTGTATTTTCATCTGAAATGTTTTTTTAATAACCTCTTCCTGCAATAATGCCTCCAAGGCGATACAGGTAATCTTAATAAATAAAATAAATAAAAAAATTAAAATTTTTCTATTTACGTGTGAGACCGAAATTGTACCCCTGTGGGATGATCATGATAGTGTTTGTACACAACTAGTGTGTGCTCTGAGGTCCAGCAAACTCAAAGCACATACTAGCTGGGTACAAACGCTATCATCATCGTCCCACAGAGATACAATTTGGTTTCGCCCGCAAGTAAAAAATTTGTATTAAAACAAAAATATTGTTAATTTTTTTTTCTTTACAAACATTTATTTTGAGACATGCCTGTTCTAACCTAGGAAGAAAGAAGAAGAAAAAATGTTTCCTACGTTCAGTGTTTTTCTAAGCAAGAGAGGTAACTCTATGTATAACACTAAGTCTCAGCAACAATGAAGGCCAAAAAAATGTGTCGATTCTAATCTGCCAAACGCGAGTCTCCACTGGGGATGAGATTCAATATCCCTCCTACCCCCGACTTGAAAAAAGTGTGACCGCGCTGCCGCCCACCACTTCCTGCTATACTACGCTTCAGCTTACTATGAACCACAGTAGACGCCATAGGCCGTCCCAGCCAATCAAGCACTGTGAAAGTATCGCATGACTATACGCACCGCTGCGCCCTTTCCGAAAGTCATGCGAGACTTGCCTGGCATTGAATTGGCTTTAATGGCTTGTAGTGTTCTCCGTACTTCATTAAAAGTAGGACGGAGTACACAGTAGGAGTCTTGTCGCAGTTCACGATGTCGGTAAAAACATTTAATTTCTTCGTCAAACTTGTCGAACGTGTCTCCGACAAATCTGAATTTTTGTTGGCGTTTTCGGTTGCACATGTTGAAACGACGGCCGCAAAAACTGGTTATGCAGAGCACGTAATGAGACCGTAGGTAGGTCTTTTTTAATTTTTAATTCTTACTACGATTAAAAAGTTTTGAAGCGTACTACAAAGCTGACACTCGTCTGGCGAGTCGACAAGCGAATGAGGCAACAACGAGCTAAGGTTACACTGAAGGGCGTATCCTTCTCACGGAGGCTAGAGCATGGTCTCAGAATTCTTTTGGTTCACTAGTCTTTGAGATTACTTTGCTTTCGGCGTTCTGCGGGTTGGTCGTATCAAAACATGGGAGGCAGCCCGCCAGCCACCTCAGGCCCCTAATAATCACTGCTACCTCCGAATAGGAACTATTTTGAACTACCAAAAAACATCAAAATTTTTATGCTGGAAAACTACACAACACAACATCAACAACAACCCTAGGCAAATCAGACAAAAACAGGCAAGAAACTGTTGCACTCACAGAATAATTATTATCACCATCACTGTCTTAGTCCAACCATTCGACACATGATACCACTGCTTACATTCTAACGTTCTGGACAGTGTGCCGGTACAGAGGTACAATGATGAAAAGAGCACAAATGTTATATTACGATTTAACATTGAGAAATGCAAGTGACCTTCAATAAAACTATAAAAAACTTCCCCATTTTTCTTAGACTGAATAATCGTTTTTTTAGTTTGGAGCAACTAGTCATTGTTATTTTACGCAGAAAAGGCACAATTTTTAGTTTGGAGCAACTAGTCATTGTTATTTTACGCAGAAAAAGGCACAATAGACGGAGGGTTGCGCACACATGCTTCGGAAAAACACAATGGATTACGGTAACTGCGCAAATTCAAGGCGCCTCAATCGGGAAGAAAGCAAAAGGATCGCTTAACCCGAACAAAAAAACGTGAGTAAAAACAAAAACAGAAATTCAAGAGGCCTTGAACTGCCATCTGAGAAAATAAAGGTCTCCAAAACCATGAAAAATGATTATATGTAGGTGCTTGCTCAAGCTTCTGCATAGAAGAAAATTCAAGACACTTGCGAAGTTTGATTTTATTATCCTAACATTTAGTGAGTAATGTTCCACAGTCTAAAATCCAAACCGATTGCTCAGTGCCCCAAAGATGAATCAAACACTGTACCGGTCCATTCCATTCGCCGAAAAAATGGCTGCCTGAAACTGGACAGCACAAAGAGACGACCATTTGCTATATCCTCCAAGCGCCCCGGCCCGCGCTAAAAGAATCATGGGAAACGGTGTTCCTTCCCAGCTCCTTATTGATCGGTAATTTCGACCCTATCTTTGGTTACACATCTTTTGAGCGTAATTCGAGTCATCCGGAACAAGCACCTGATATACCCCAATGACCTGTCATATCGCTTTTAAAATTTCTCCTCAATGTCAGCGTTTTTGATTCTGTGCATGCTGTCCACCCCTTCAACCTGGATGGGCTGCAGAAATCTCTTACATTATTATCATGCTGATATTAGGTTAGAAACGCTAAAAATGCTATAAACAGCCCCACAGACTCCGGGCTAAATCCTGGTTTCTGTTGTTGTGAATTATCGGCTTTTTAAGTAATTCCTGCTCAAACAACAATCACGAGAATGCTAATATTGTAAGAGATTTCTGCAGCTCAGCCAGGTTGAAAGGTGGATCGCACGTGCAGTATCACAAATGCTGGCATTGATGAGCAATTTTAAAAGTGATATGACAGGTCATTGGTGCATATCAGGCACTTGTTCAGGGTGACTCGAATTACGCTCAAGAACTGTGTAACCATGGAGTTGGTCGAAAATTAGCGATCAGTCGGGAGCTGAAGGAACACTGTTCCCATGATTCCTCGAGTGCGGGACGGGGCGCTTGGGAATACTGCAAATGGTCTATTGGGCAGCATACTACATAAATGCGTAAAAAACAAAAACAAAAAGATTTTGGAAACATTTTGGGACTGATTTTAGTGTCAGAGTTTTATTTTTCAAAGGGGTAATCACATGCAGAAATAAGTAGAAATTATTTATTTTTTATCATGGTTATTGTAGCTTCCTATTAAAGGGACAATGAATGCAGTTCAAACATTTTTCTTAAAAGGAGTTTTGCCCTTTCTGGTTGGTTCAATTAAAAAAAAACTCCCAAGAACAGAAAACGTAGGAAAGACAGAAGGCATGCACTCACAGATATTTTTAGCTCAATCACTTCGCAGGGGTGATTGAGCTAATATAGTAAGGCTGAAGATATTCGGGTGACCAGGGGCGGATTTAGAAGGAAGGTTAACTGGCATGTCCTCAGCGTCTTGTTTGATTTCTGCATGTGTAAAATCTAGAGCGGGGAACGGATCTAGGAGAAGGGGAGGGGGTCGGCGTAGGACGCTACTAGCACCTGACCTCCCCGACCCCACCCATCTTAGAAAATTGCTGCAGTCCGCTCTCCTGCGGGTGACTATTTAAACCAAGTAGAGCTGACATATTTCAGCGTTTGTTTATTTCTGAGAAATCGGCTGGGGGCGGAGCTAGGCTAGCGAGCGGAGCTGGTTCTAGAGCCTCGCAAGAGCTGAGCTTATCTCTTATCAACTCACCAAAAATGTGAGTAACATACATGGCAATCACTACGTGAACAAAACAGATCACTACTCGTCCGTGACATCAGTGACAACCCCCTCCAAGCCTGACCAATAATTTTTCCCTCGAAATCAGTGCATTTCGGCAATCTGTTTCATGCAAACGCTAAAAGCAGTGATTACCAATGAAGAAAAAAAGAAGAAAGAAAAGGAAAATTGCTAAACATGCACAAAACACCCGAGAGAAAGTATTGGTTCAAACTTAATCTGCAACTTATGCAGACGCTCATTTATAACGTTTCACACTTATCACGATGCAACACTGCTTGCAAACGACAGAAAAACTAGTCTCCGAACACGAAGTCGGGGAACAAGTACACCGACGCGGAGCTTTCTCGTGTCCTGCTACCCACTCTTAGTGAAAACAAAATTGAAGTGTTCTCAAGCAGAACGTTCCCACCCCCACCAAGGCAAGCTGACCTTGCTTATTTCGCGAAGATTCCACCAATAACGACCACCAGAAAAGTTCTGAACACAGCCGTCTAGCCCTGGCCTGAACAGAAGATTGGGACCATCCTTGCTGACCAAATGACTGACGGAACTCTCATGCCACTGTCCTCCAAGGTGAATGATTCCACTGATTTTGGACAGGCAAGGTGCTTGATTTTAGGTAAGATTACCAGTCCAACAAATGTCTAAGGAGGGAGGGTTTCAATGAACATAGTCCTCGCTCAGAGCAAAATTTCCACAAATCTGTGTTTCTCGGTTTGAAACGATTTAGTAGTCATGACACTGGCGGATGTCTAGCAGCGTTTTTCGGATAAAACCGGATTGTCTGCGGCCTAAATATAGTGCCCTTTTTTATGTAATGCTTTTAATAAAAACTTTCAGCCTTTCCACTCTGGTGAAGCAGGAAGACCAGCAGAGCTGTACTATGGTGGGACGACCTCAAAACAACTTCTTGGATGACCTCAGGCACAACGTCTTAAATGACCTCAAGGACCACACCTAGAGGACGCCGTCTAGGATGACCACAAGGACGACGTCTAGGACCACCTCAAGGACGACGTCTAGGACCACCTCAGGGACAACGTCTAGGATGACGCCTAGGACGACCTCAGAAAGGATGTCTAGGACGACCTCCAAGGATGACCTCAAGGACGACTTCTAGGACGACCTCGAGGACAATGTCAACGACGACCTCAAGGACGACTTCTAGGACAACCTTGAGGACATTGTCTAGGACGACCTCAAGGATGACTTCTAGGACGACCTCAAGGACAAACTCTTGGACAACTTCAAGGACGACTTCAGACGACCTCCAGGACGACGCCTCGAGAAATGCAGCTTTTCCACTCTGGAAAAACCAGAGTGACGGCGGCAACCAGACAACCGGAAAGCCAGTTGTCTGGTTGCCGCCGTCGCTTATAGATGGCGGTAGCTGTCCAGAGTTTTGTGTCATCATTTGTTTGCTGACGGACACGATACTGCAGAAACTAGCCCTTAACAGCTCCACTGTAATAGCTTTTGCACAGAACAGGCTATATAATAACAAGCAGAAAAGACCACTAAAACTGAAACCAAAACTTCTGCCGAGAACCATGGAGGCAGAAAGAGAGGCAGAGAGACGATGTGAAATTTCACTCAAATTATGATGTGTGGGTCAGCAAGAGACTGAAACATTGCGGGGCAGATTTCCATTTTCTACCGCTCACAGGCGCGCACAGCCAAAACGATCAGTTCATTTTCTCTTAAATTGATTTGCGCAGCAAATAATTGTTTGTCTGGATTAAATCTTGAATCAGTATTTCCTGAGATAAGTCTGCTGCACCCCGTTTCACTTCATGTGCAAACGAAGCCGAAGCTACAAGCCCAACCGTGTTGTCCTGAAGGATGCTCGCACCGCACGAGCCCGCATGTTTGGTAGGGACGCTGAAAGCCCGGAGCTCGCTCTCCTAGCTTCTGCGACGCTCACACTTGAAGTGAAATGGAGTATGGATGCGACAACCATAGACTTAAACTATGAAGACCTCTTCAGTGTCCCATTAGCAGACAAGCTCCAGTGAACCAGACTTTGCGGATGACCGTAACTCAGCAGACAACTTGCAGTTAGCAGACAACTCATCTTGTCGAGCACCAGCGGCCTAGACGAGACTTCAGTGTCCCGTTAGCAGACAGGATTCAGTTAAACACTTAGCAGACAACTGCAACTAAGCAAAAATCTTCCAGTTAACAAACTTGTTGAGTGCACTCAACAAGTCTAACTGCACTGAACAAGACTCACATCTTGTTGAGTGCTGTAGTTTAGCACGCTTCTTGCCTATACAGAGAGCAAGTCTTCTGCTCCTTGCACAGTAGTTGCGGTGACGTCAGAACGATGCCGAGCTCCGATTGGCTTTGTTTGAAAGGATAGTGGGTAGACCTCAATGATGGATGCCTTGAGGTCTACCCACTATTTGTTTTCAATCAGCCAATAAGAGCTTGGCGATTCTGACATCATTGTAACCTCTGTGCAAGAAGCAGACGACACTTGTGCTCTGCATAACCCATCTAACATGTTGACTTCAGTGCTGGCAAAGGCATGGGCTGGGACTTCAGCACCTGTTGGCACACAAGTTCCAGCGAACCAGACTCAGACTTAGCAGATGATTTCTAGTTAGCAGACAACTCATCTTGTCAGACACCGTGACTGCGGCATGCTTCTTGCTTAGGAGCGGGGCGGGCTTCAAACCACGCATTTCGACTGAAGATATACCTACGCGGACAATGATAAGCTGTAACACTCGATCCAGCCTTTTTCCTTGTCTGCAGTCTCCAGAAGCTCAATTATTCCTCAATTTGTCAAATAGTACCAAGTATGAGGCCTCAACTTAGCACCCTACTCCTAGTTCTGACCTCAGCTTGCTCAAAAATCCAGCAGGTACGCAAAAAGAAGCACAAAGGACTGTTTCAGCTCCTATTGTCCGCGATAGTGCCACTCAGAGTGTCTCCACCGCGAGTTAAGAGACGCACGAATCTCCCAGAAATCGGACTCTCACAATGTTCAAAATGGCGGCGCACATACCTGTCGAAGCTGATTGAGATCCGAAATTTCCTCTCGGGCTCGGCGGGGTAACCAGTGCCCGGGGCGCTGGGCGTGACACTGCCACTTAGATGAAAACCTGAAGAGGAGAAAGTGAGACATTTTTATAGTACTAGGTATGACACAAGACAAAAGCGGTCAAAGCTGGTAGGAAAAGCTGTAAAAGGAGCAACCCGAAAGCGTCACAATTAGCAGTCGACATTTTAAGAAGGGTGCAGCCCCAAAATAACTATACTCTTTGTCACTTAAAGAAAAAAAAATTACCTCTATATTTTGCATAAAGTTGTGCTTGTTAGGCTTTTGGGGCAATTTATCAGGGTATGAGACATAAACACGATGCATTCTACATCTGTCAGCTTTATTTATTTATTTATGGGTGAAAATTGCTGGCCACCTATGAAGAGGCCAAGGCAAAAACAATGAAAAGATTACTTGTGAAGATTACTTTCTGAAACGGTTCATTTCCAAAGAATGATCAATTTCCATACCAGAACCAAGTCTTTAGTTGTCATCATTACCGGCACAGGGCATAACGTGAAAATATTGCATCCCTGATTGGCTGCTGTCGCGACGTAACGTCTTCAAATTGCTCCGAGTTGCTCGCGTGTTTTGAGCCGGACCCGATACCAGCAATTCGTGTCAACCTAGGCAAAGCTATGGAACAATTCGCCAGTAACACCAAAATTGCCGAGAAAGTTGCCCAGTCTGAAGCAGGCCTAGGACATCCAAACTGCATCTCCATAAAAGCTACAATTTATTAAAGAAGGTTTCAATAAAATAACAACCCAGTGGACCACGGGCCAATAATGCACACTTAAAGCATGGGTGCCAGGAAATCCAAGCCAGCTCTTCCCTTACTGAAACATCAATCATTGTTTTTGGCTGGCTAGTCTACACTTTTGATTATGATGTTAAAGTGTTAAACAGCATGTCAACAGGGCCACAAGCGCTACGGACTGACTCATCTAGGCAAGAACACCTACCGAGATTGAAAATGAGATTGTGGGCTTTATTTTATTATTCATGAACGGCTTTGAGCTGTTCACCACACTTCATAGTTCCTAATTATTACCGCATCACCAGCATGTTGGCAATAAATATCAGCTTACTGCTCCCTAACCTTTCCAAAAGAAGAAATGAGTGCCACTTGCACCTGTGCCACAAAATATATCATTACAATTCGTGTTTCAAGCAAAGATTACCACTCCTATACCTATCAGTACTCATCAACCATCAAAAGTTGGCATTCCATCTTGCAGCACTAATATATTTTGGCAATTCTTTTATCCCAACAGCTCTTTTAACTGAAATCACCTTCTCACACCTGTGCCTGAAGCTGCCGATAATACCATTTTTAGGAATGCCGTGATCGATTAACCTTTGTTGTTGTGATGAACAGCAGCAATTGTTACGGAGTTTCCTTGATGCAGTCTATTCATTACTACGCATTTTTCTTTTTAGAAATTCACTCCTCTCTGATGCACCTGACTCTGAGGGTAATTAAATAAAAATAAATAAATGGACAGAACGCGGAAGGAACTCTGGAATGCTATGACATGCCCAAATATGCCGGAAGGAAAGAAAATTTAACTTTTAGCTAGGGTGGCCTTTTAGACCCCCCCACGCATAAAAAAAAAATCTCCAAAATATAAAATTTAAAAAAAATTATGCTTAGAGCTAACGTAAGCCCATATTTAGTTTACATTGATATATTGGTTTAAAATCAATCAATAAATCATTCGAAAAACATGATTATGTACAGAGCCTAAGCTCCAACAGTATGTCTGGTGTGGATCATTGACCTCATTGGCAGTACTTTTTTTAAAGCAAACAATGCAAAAGACACAGACAATGAAGAGAGGAATGCACCACAGCACTGTGGTATGCTCGTTCTCTGTTTTGCGTCTTTTTTCTTTTTATAACTGAAACTTTTTACAATTTATATCAGGCAACAAAAGCAAGCAAAATTCACGTAAGTCTGAATTTTTTTTAATGTAAGGTAAGGTACAAAACAAAACGCGCTTTCTAACTGCCAAGAAAACCCATAAACCTTGAGTCCTCGTGACAATCGGCCAAATGAAAGCCTATTTTAGCCAGAAATCGGTTCTCCATCTAAAAAGTAAATAAAAGGAATCAAAAGATGGCACATCGAACTGCTAAACCCCCAACACAATGCTGCGCAGAAAGCGAACACCAAATCCAAAGGGTCTGGTAAACGCAGTATGTAACCAGTAATGTATCCGCTGCACCCTTCTTTAATTTTAATTCCGCATCACGTATGAAGCAGCAAACAAACGGCTAAAAATACTGTATTTACATGCAGCATTCCCAATAAAGTGAACAAACACAATTACAAAAAAAAAAAGACGGGTTCAACTTTGCTTGTTCCCTGCCTAACCTAACGAGCTACTACATCTTTCATTTTGTCAAAGCGGCATTCATACCACCGACGCTTCGCATTCTAAGACGACGCGCATTTCTAGGCACACACAAAGTGACAGCCTACGGACTTTTTCTTTCTTTATTTAATTGCCTCTTTCGACGAACCCCAGCCTACCACACCACCTTCCCACGGAACGAAAAGAGAACGCCAGAAGCCCCCGAATTTAAAACGGAAAAGAAGAACCACAAAAGCCTCCCTGAGGCAGCTTTTTTATTCCTTTTCCACCTTTGCGCCGCTTTAATTACGACAAAAGAACGGAGTAATACCAAAGCGTGCGATGATAACAACGAGAAGCATCTCCGCCTCAAAAAGAAGAAAAAAAGAAAAATGCCGGAGCAAGCGAAATAGCAGACGACGCAAAAACGAAACCATCTAGAAAAGCAGACGCCCTATCGAGATCTATCAAACGCAACGCAAAAGTTCTCCACCACACGGCTCTCTCCTTACATAAGGCAGAAATCCGTTTCTCGCATTTTTATCTCCTCTTTCTCTTCGCATATATACACGTATATATCAACTACTCCATTAAAAATGCAAACGCGTTTTGTTTTGATTTTTGTGTAGGGAAACGACATTACTGCTGCCGCGGGGGAAAACGCCGCGAATGTTTGCTTTTCCACCGCGTCCGCCGCGCCGCGCGGACAAGAGCTTCGGACGAAACCCAATCACAACGTCCGGAGCCTCCGCGATGCGAAAGAGTCCCCGCTCGAATTCGCCTCTCCCCGGTGAGACGCGCACAAGCCCGACGGGAATCATAAAGAAACGTTCCGAGGAAGAAAAAAGCGATTTTCCGTTTACATTTTGATGAGTGTTCTCGTCCGGCAAGAACCCCGCCGATAGCGATAGCGAGGCCTAGCCTTGCCCCAGCGCCAGATGCAGCGCCGCCGTTGCGATCAGAGCGCACCGATCGTCTGCAACCATTTGCCATTCGCGTCTCGGCAGCTCGGTACTTCAACTCGATATTGCTTTGTTAAATTGTTAAAGCACGGCAGCAACGGCGACCAAAAAAATGCGCATGAAACACCGAACAGCCTGCGACGTCTAGGCCTAATGCAGCTTGCTTGCTACTAGCTCGCACCGTGGGACCAAAACAAATACAAGCACATGCGAGCACGAACATACAAACGCACGCGCGCGCTCCAGAGAGAACGGACGCCAGCTCGCTGACGCAGCGAGGGATGATTACGCTAGCGGAACGCGCTCGCGGCTACGAAAGCGCTCGAAAGAAATGCTCAAATAAAATACCGAGAAGCTTTCTACGTCGAGTCGTCCTTTCCGCGACGTAGGGTGGGTCCCACACAACGCTCACGCGGTTTGTTTACCAAAATCCTCCGTCGTCGGGCGCCCAGCCCCCCGCAACCTCTCGGGAGAGGATCGTCGGGATCGTCTCCAATATCGGACGCTATCGTACAAAACTGCGTCGTGCACGAGAGTCGGCAACAAAAAGGCGTCGACGGAAACGACCCGTAGTTTATCTAATACGTGCAGGACGTGCGAAAATCGGCACCGAACGCGAGCAAACAAAAATAGAAAGCAAGCGTAATCAATAATGGAACCGATTAAATTAGCCGCCTAGGGTGTCGCCGACGCCGCCCGTTTGCAAAAGACGCCCCGGCTACGGACTCGAGAGCCTTGCCAAGTTATCGGTGCGGGTCCGGGGTCCTCGAACCGCTCGTCCAATGCACCTCGCGAGCACCTGCCCCGAGCTACGGCCCTCGGCGGTCCACGGCGGAGCGCGTCGCCCGAGAACCTATTAGGGGTCTTTGTTCGGCGCTTCGGTTGGGTACTTACCGACTTGCAACACATTATCGACGCATCCAGCCTCGTAGAGCTTGAGACCGCGGTAGAAGGAAGTTTCTGGTAGTCACCACAACTGTTGGAGTCACTTGATAACGACGAGTACATGCAAATATCCCGTTCGTTCCGTGGGAAGGACCAAAAAATGATCCTCCGTTGCACTGGCTCAGGTATCCTGTTGTAACGCTCCTCGATTCGCTGGAACGGGATGTGCTGGGCGACCACTTTGGCGCAGATGTCCAAGAGGCTTTCGGGCCGACGATGCCCGAACAGTTTTGGGTCGAAATTTCGTAGCCGGTCCCCCTTTTGCAGGCAACTAGCGGCCACAAAAGAACAGGACGGCCGGACCGCCGCCGCCATGTTTGAAACATCTGATATAGGCCGGGCCAGTGCGCATGCGCGCCGGAGTTTAATAACAATACAGCACCTGCGTGGTATTTACGAGGGAGTCGCTATCCTGCTCGCGGGGCCCGGGGGCCCCGCTTGCGCCGTCGCGGCCCCACTCGGAGCAGGATAGCTCGTCGGGGCAATTCACATGTTTTTCATTCAAATGCGAGGCGCGGCGTGTGAAGTTTTGGCTGTCATTTTGCCAGCGCTAGCGGAGAGCCACCGGAATGGGCTCTCGGCGCCCGAGAGCGACTTCGGCTCCGCCTTCGGTACGCTGGGCCGAGGCCTAGACGCACGGGCAGGGTTCGGGGGACGTATTAGAGGGCCGCTGCCAGGCCTAATTCGGATAATCGCCCCCTTCTCCTGCTCCTATTTTGTTTTCGCTTGGGCCCCCGGTTTCGATCTGCGAAAAGAGGGGGTCGGAAGTACGTACTTTCCCCCGCTCGTTCGCTTGCTCCCGCGTCCCCGCTCCAGGAATCGTTATGCAGGCCGCTGGACATTGATCCTAGCCTATCTTTTGGCTCGCCCGCGAAGGCTGCATTTCGCTGTCGCGGAATTTATCGCACTTTGATGTTGGCAGACACCTCCTCGGCTCCCCCCACACGGCCGTCGGGAAATCTAGAGCGCGTGGTCGGACGCTTCTCTTCGATTACACGGACGTCGTCTGCTTTGTCGGATATTTATTTTCAGCAAAAATTGTAAAACGCGACGCAGTCGCGGAGCGCTTCGGCTCGCGTTTTGACGGTCGCGGTTGCATTTTTTTTGTTCATCATTTGTAGTTTTTGTTGGGAAAACCGGAGCGAGTCCTGACGGTGTTTCACGTGATTCAGTTTTGGTTTCATCGCCTCTTAGGCCTAGCGCTACGCTACGGTACCAAAACCTCGCGGCCGTGCACACTGGGGTTTAGTTCCCCGTTTTTGGCCGGGTCCGCCGCGCTGGCGAGGCATAATTGCGCGAGTCTTTCCCTTAATTCGTCTTTATTAGCGGACCAGTGAAGCCGGCCACGCATCCCACGGCTTGCGCCCGAAAGAAACAGACGACAAAAAGCGCCGGAAACCCCGCCCACTTTTCGAGTGACCCGCCCACTTTTTTTATTTCGGACGCGTGGCGCCATCTAGTGTCGCGGTATGTCCCCATTTTATCGCTTATTTTTCTTTCTCCCCGATGTGACGTATCGTGACGTCAGCCGCCCCACGTTTTCTCCTGATGGAAGTTCGTCTCTCATTTACTTTTTTGTTATATCTATTCGCTTCCCGTTTGGCAGCGGCAGCCCACCCCTAATGCACTTGTGTGCTGTTGGTTCTTTCGAAACTACGACAGCCATTTTCTTCCCCTTGAATTCGAGATGGCGCATTTCAAAACACATAGGAAAAGAAAAAGACAAATTCAATGTAATCCTGTCGTGGAGAGCTCTCTTGCATCAGAGCGTGGCGAGGTTCTCGCGATTCTTTTTGGCGTCTCGTTTCTCGTCAAATTACCCTTTTGTAGCCAGGCGCACTCACGATGCCCTAAGTCAGCCAGCTACTAGAGCCGCTGGATAATCTACTACGCGCTGATGGCCCGCGCATCGCAGTTTATTTTAAGAATTTATACGGGCCAAAATTTATTATGCCAAGTACGGGGAAAAAGCGACTGAAAGTTGCAGCAGTCTGCTCGCTTCTGCTTGCCTCCTGCTCGTGCGTAGAATTAGCAGACGGCAATATATATATTATTTTTTATTTTCTTTTTTGTTTTCCTATTTTTATTGTTGTCTGCTTCTCGCCGCTCGGAAACGGAAATCTTTGCATGTTTTATCGTACGTTCGTCCTCTTCCGTCTGTGTTTGTTCTAGGATGTGACTCGTAGCTCGTGCATTGATGCAGATATGACATGTGCGCGAACAGAGGCGCAGTCGGAAAGCGGCACCATGATGTCGTCTGCTCCTACTACTTTGAGGTCACAGTCAGAAAACCGCTCACCTGTGTGACTGTCACAAGCGCATTTTAGACCGCGAGTCTTCACCAAATTCTTGTTCCCAACGTGGATCCATAACAGTCGAAGACAAAATGAACTTGAACACGCACCTCGTCACTCATATGTGAACGCAATTGAGCAGAGCACACATGGTCCGATACATGAACTGACACTAGAAGAACAGCAACAAACACAACAACAACAAATGGTCAGGTCAGCTCCGAAAGTTTCGGCGGTCGGTCAGCAGACGAGCCCTTGCCTGCTTCCTCGGCCAAAAAGAAAAGAAAAAAAAACGCTCGCGGGCTTTATCAACGATGTCAAGGCCGGTCATGGGGCTTTTCGTGCTGAACACTTTCTTTTGTTCACCTTCGCCTCTTCTTCCTTCGCCGCAAAGAAGAAAAAATGCAATCACAAGACAGACGGACCGACTGGCCGCGGGGAAGCAAGGAGGAAGCCAAGTCCACGGACAATGCAGAAGCGTCTCCACTTTTGTTGACTTCTGTACTTAGCGAGAAAGAGGGGATGAAAGAGGTAAAGAAGGTGGACGGGGAGGGGGAGTGTGGTGGCTGCTTTGTTGTGTGGGTACTTTGTTGTGCCTTGCATTTCTTGAAACGGAGACGCCGCCACCGTTGTTACAATGGAACAGTTCGGCGCGCCGCGCTGGCCACCCCGCAAAACCATTTGGTAGGTATGTGGTGTGGCCGGACGTTTTTGCAACCTCCTTCCGATGTGGTAGAAGCAGGTCAAAAGTTTGTTGCTTTAGAGCAGTGTTGGAAAGTTTTGCCATTACTACTTTGAGTAGCTTTAAAGCAGCACTGTAAAGCCTGATAATGAAAAAACGGTTAACGTACAGGCGAGCTGGTGGATGTACACCGTCTTGGAACTTAACCCAAGAGTCGAAACTGGGGTAGAAGCAGAAACTGCCAAAGTGAGAAGGGACAGAAACACGTGAAGAAAGAGAGCGTCTCAAACGCAGCTAAAAGGTTTGTTTAGATTTTTTTTTTTGTCCTGTGTGTTTCATTTCATTTATTTGGCTCAGGAGAGTCGGGAGTACAGCAGAAAGGCCGAAGGCCCATACCAATTGGTCTGCAAACACCCAAACTAAATGGGGGGGGGGGGGGAAGCAAAAGCAACAAAATACTTTGGACAAATACAAGTTAAAAGAGGTAAACAGTAACAAGACGGACAACAACTAGATACTTGCACAAAGGCTATGTGAGCGAATGACGGAGATGGCTAGTTACTCTATGGCAGAAGTCCTTCACTTCGTCTCGTGCCGTGGGTGGGCACAGGGTGAAGCTAGCTGGCAATGATCGCCAGTGCATCACAGTCCTTACAACAAAAGACTGGCGATGCCTCTCAGTTCTGGCTAAGATAGGCTGCAATGAACCGGTCCGGTTTTGCCTTAAA
Source organism: Ixodes ricinus (assembly GCA_037355805.1). Taxonomy (NCBI): domain Eukaryota; kingdom Metazoa; phylum Arthropoda; class Arachnida; order Ixodida; family Ixodidae; genus Ixodes; species Ixodes ricinus. Next base: position 31,851 of record JAZHYW010027405.1, on the reverse strand, counting down.
GGGAGCACAACGCCAGACTGGCTTGAGTTCAGAATCAAAAGGTTGGCCAGCAGTCGTAGGGAGGCCACCTCTCGCCGTAAGGCAAGCGGGTTCCACCCAACAGCTTGCAGTAAATCGGACGTTCGCATTTCCCGGTAACGTGCTATGCGTGTGTCGCGCCGCCTAGCCAAGGTGGCGTAGGCGGCCCGACGCTGGACACTCTCCAGTGCCGCTACAAGGTGTTCCTGGTGGGGGCTCCATATCGGGCAGCAATACTCAAGTTGAGGAAGCACAAGTGCAGTGAAGAGATGTCTTAAGGTCTCGGGTCCAGCCCCCTTGGTTACACGGAGACAAAATCCGAGCTGCCGACGCGCCCTCGAAAGTACCTCTCCAACGTGAGCGGAGAAACGTAGCTGGGTGTCCAGGGTGACACCCAACAGCTTTGCGCTTGATGTCCACCTGAGGGCAACACCATCAAGGCAAAGACTAGGAGGGACCAGGGGTTGCCGGGCACAGGATATCACCATAGCCGAGCACTTGGCAACATTTAGAGGGAGCCTGTTCTGAGAGGACCAAGCAGACACTGCATCAAGGTCATGTTGGAGCTGCTGTTGGTGAGCAAGGCTAGAGATCGGGTGCAGAAGAGTGACATCATCTGCATAAAGCAGGGGCTTGCAGTACAGGGATGTAACAATGTCATTGATGAACACGTTGAAAAGTGTGGGTCCAAGCACACTGCCCTGGGGAACACCGGACAAGACCCCAACTGTATCAGACACTGCACCACGGAACACAACGCGCTGAGTTCGCTCACATAGAAAATCTGTCAACCAGTTGAGGAGTTCACCACATACGCCAAAAGCACGGAGCTTGCTTATGAGGATCTTATGGTCTACTCTGTCGAATGCCTGCCGGAAGTCCAGCTGAACAAGCGCAGAGGGGGGTGCGGCCATTGTGTGTTGTGCTTTTGAAAGGGGCATGTTTGAGTGTTTGTGTGACCTTGTGGTTGTGAGTATATAAACATGTAGGACTAAATAAATCTTTTAGTTGCCTGCGTTTGAGACGTTTCTCTTCACTTGTTTACCGTCCCTCTCTGCTTTTAAGTTTCTTTCTGTTTCTACCCCAGTCTCGGAGTTGGCAAGTTCCAACATGGTGCTTGAAAGCTACGTTATGCTCTCAGGGTGTGTACTTGCACTTGCTACTGTCAAGCTTTCTTTTTCTCTTTTTGACTGGTATTTTTTTAGCAGGCAAAATTCCCGACTTCAAAGTACATTCCCCAAATACCGTGAAACCTTTTTTTTCGCCATAGGCTACAAAAAAGTGCCTAATGGGCAAGCCGAGATTACTCCGTTGTTTTCGGCGTTCAGTGCCGAACCTTATTTATCTTGAGGGTGCGGGCGTGTCTTGTCGTCACCAACTGCCGGCAGGAGCGACCTTCCAGAGGAGTCGTCTCTTTTTTGTTCTCAGAAGGCAATAACTACACTCCATATGTTGTGTAAAGCGCCGAGAAAAGCATGGGGACGAGCAGTGCCTTCTTGCGCTCGGTGAAGTTAAGCACTTTGAGGGACCACGTACTCGCCCTTGGCTAGAGCACAAAACTCCTGAGGCCAGTATAAGTGTTCATCAACCTCTAACAACAACAAAAAATTTGAAGAAAAAGGCGTACCGTTGTTCTGTCATTATGTGCTATCGTCTTTCGAGAGGTCATCCTCTCATTTTTCTGGTACCTTATAAGTCGGTTTTCTGCAGGAAAATCCTCCTAGCGCTCCCTCTCCTAAGCTGCAAAGGAGGGCCCCAGTTGGGACAAGGTAACAAGAGAATGGCAGGCAAAAGTGTAAATACGCCGCTATTTCCCAAGACAGCTGATGCACCCCCGATTGCCTAAAACGATGCACCCGTCTGCTATCGTCCAACGACGTCAGCATAATCCAGATATCGGGCGACAAAAAAATAAATAAAACATTTTAACTTGCAAATCGTAAAAAAAAATGAGGGAGCAAAACGAGAATGGGTGAGAGTTACGGTTAGATCTAATGATGTACTCTATCGGCGACGGCAAAACAATGTTTTCGCCCATACTGGAAGTGACGATTTTCAAGATGGCGGCGCCCATGTGAAAAGGGTCTATGGGGAATGAAGGGCGTCACATCAATAAAGATTCGATTGAAAAGTACTTGTTACAGGACGTTCCCGAAAAAAAAATAGAACCGCATTTCTCCACCCGTGGTCAAATAAACTGCATCACAGAAACCTCAAACTCCATGACAATGTGAAGCTACAGCGGTTGGGGTAGAACGCGAAAGATTTGAAGACGGCGCTGCCCGAGTTAAAAACGAGAAGGCAGATTACATTGAGCTTCAATAAAATTACACTAATTGAATTACTTTCTGTAGTAATGACTTTGCTCGATAAATTACTTTAAGTTCAAAATGTAGTAATGTAATTAATTAGCTTCAGGGGTAATTTCGAGAAAGTTACTACTCGTCGCTTTTGAAATTACTTTGTCCAAATGAAACAGTTTATTTTCCAAACTTTAAGGAAAAAAATATAAAAAAAAATATTTTGTATGGCGCAACCGTCATCAGAGCAAATAAACGAGGGTCATCTGAGAGCAAAGAAGCGCGAAGGCGGACTCAAGAGGGCGAGGAAGACGGAGAAAAGTTTGTCGTGGAAGACATCGCTGAACGGCCACTTACGAACTCCAGGCAGACAGATTCACGGCGCCACGTCATCACGACGATACTAAACTTCATTCACTCCTAAGCTGACAGTCCGGTGGGAGCTACGAGCTCGCCGGAACCAATCAACCACCTTCCTTTGATCCCCTGACCCCTTCACTGGTATAAACGAGAACGTCGGTATACGTGGCGAAATGTACACGTATGACTGGCGCAACGAGCGCGTACCTTCCACCGTACTGTCAGCCAAGGGGTGAATGGCTTCTTGTAGGCTACAATGCGAAGGGCACATCACAAATGAGGTCAACACATTTTAAAACTCGAGAGAACAGCACGCAGATCCCCAGCCTTCTTGCTCTTTCGTCAACGTGAACAACAAACGACCGCGGAATAAATCGTTAATCCCAAATGCCTCGTCGAGGCCCGCAGAACGTTTCGTGCGTAGCCTTGGCCTCTGATAAGTAAGGATGTTTTTGGTCGAAAAAGATGGGAAGCGAGCAAAGCTTGTGCCGCTCTTGGTATGCCTCTCTGCCTTTCCTTGGGGAGTTCAGTCGGGAATAGGCAAACGAGGAAATATCGGCACCCTTTCGTTGGAAAAGGACACATTGCCGCAGGAAGCTCGCGCCATCCCTTTCCACAACTGGCGACGCTTCTTGCCACAACATCTATAGCCCCCTTGTGTGACAACGCGCAAGAACTGCGTCTCTTCGGGCGTCTTGGAACAATACTCCTCGTGAGGATGCGCGAGTACGCGTCAACTATAGCGCTCTTGGAAGAAAATGATTATATAGACTGCGTCCGAGTCGGAAGGGAAAACGTTTCACGCGACGACTTTTCGTTAAGCACGAGCTCCCACGGCCCGACTAAGTTACATCGAAATCAGGAAGACGGAATCATATATCACCCTTCAACTAAGGACCTTCACCGTTGAATGAAAAGCGAAACCGATGAGCCGACTCAATCCTGTCTTTGAGTCAGATCTGAAGAAGCTAATCATCGTGTTGTACGCTTCCATCCTGTGAGCCAGCGGAACGAATGTTCAGATATGGTTCACTTTGAGGCGCATGAAGCTGTGACGGTGTAAACAGGAAGATATAAAGTTCTAGTACATATTTTGTAAATAAAATAAACACGAATTACTGCCTCAAGGTATTGAAAAGTAATTTTAAAAGTAATTTCGTTACTTTTGGAAAGTAATTATAATGTAATGTCATTACTTACATAATATGCGGTAATTTACAATGTAATTTAATTACGTTTTCGTAGTTTTCGTGAAGTAATTAGTAATGTAATTTAATTATTTCTTGAAAGTAATTTTGCCATCTTTGGTTAAAAGATAATTGTGAAAAAGAAATATCTCCATGAGCCGACGTTCACCCAAGCCTAATATCGTGCAAGCCATCATATTGTGAACGCTCGTGGGATTTATATCAGCAAAAAACACTTGCAGCAAGGAAAAAAAAATCTTGAAAGATTGGTTGTCCGTCCCAAATGTGTGTTTTATTCTTTCAGCGTCAGTTATTGTTTTCTTTCTTGCTGGCAAGTTTGCTTCACGCTACTGGCGCCGACAATGTCATTTTCAACACTCGACAAAATTGTAAAAAAAGGAGAAAAGAGGAGGGGGGGGGGTAAAAATTTGAGAATTTAAACCAAGCTGGTAATCGGGCAGAAATCAGGTTTTTCAAGAAATTAATTTGAAGTTCGGGTTTTAACGTTATATTAGAAATATACAAGTATATTAAAGGGTCACTGAAGTGGTTCTGTATTTGAGTAAAAACACTTGAAACGTCTTTATTTAGCCTCCAGAATCACGAATATCGAGATTATTTTTTTTTTCGATTTAGTTTACGGAGGATGCATAAAGTAATTTTCAAAGTACTCCTGAAGCCCCACCTTCCCGGACCGTTACGTCATCAAATGGGTTTTCAGAATCTCCTCCCTCGCGCATCTTCAGCGCCTATCAAAGCTATGCACGCGCACTGTTGCTATTTCCAAAAAGGTCACAAGGAGACGTCACGACTGGTTTCAGTGCGGGGAATCCACCTAGCAAGCTTGCAATAGCACGCGCTGCCCACACGAGCGCAACACGCGCTTGGCGGCCCAAAGATCCTGTTATGACGCAACGACTGGTCGGAGGTTTTTCGTGTTTTCTCGCGTTTATTGACATCTTTGGGGGAAACAAACGTGACATCCAGATTCACGGGATAAAAATACTCTAGAATTCGCCTCAAACACGTGTTTTTCAAGAGCCTCTTTCAGCTTCCCTTTCAGAATAAAGAGCATTGATCGGTTGGAATATATATATATAACAGAAAATATGCAGATGAATGAACAGCTGGAGTGATATAATGGGCAATAAATAAGATTTAAAAAAAATGGAGTGGTGTAGTGGTTACCACACCTCGCACAGACAGTGGGAGGCCCAGTGTTTAAATCCTCGCTCCGCGGTTTGCGTATTTCCGATTATTTCCTTCCTTGGAGACCCCGTACGATGATGAAATGTGTCCGTGATATATATTTATTAATTTATTTTAATTTATTAATTGGAACATGGTATAAGAACTCACAACAGTTTCTGTCTCTGCTTGCATAATCTTCTGCGTGCCCAGCATCTCTGTCTCCATAATAGACCTGCCCGGTCCCCAGACATAGTATCTGAATTCAGAGAACGTTCTTTCAACATCACAGCTCACTTGAGTGGCGTAGCCAGGAATATATTTTGGAAGGACGGGGTCAAAATGCATGTGTGTATAATGTTATAGGGTCGGCTGGATTTCGGGAAGGGGGACGAGGGGGTGAAGCCCCATAAGCTCCCCCCCCTTTCCTCCCTGGTTAAGCCAGTGGCTGCATGTACATTCGCAGCGCACAACAGATCACTTCAGCTCGACAGGTACAAAATATACGCTGTTCCTGTCAAAACAAAGTTTTGAGAGTGATTTCCCGTCCTTCTTTTCTGCTCTGTTGCACCGGTTGAAATGGGAAAGAGAAGAAGCGCAAAGGATACTTCACAATGGACATAAAGGCAACATTAGGGGTCTCGACCTGATCTGCGTCACTGCAGTTCAATGAAGCCAAGGGAATCTATGTTTCTTTCCGGGGCATGGAGCCAGCGCACGCGTATTCCTACCAACTCTTGGTTTCCTAAATGGTGGGATTCAATTCCCGAAATCCCGGAAAATTCCATGAAAACATGTTCGGGAATATATATCGGGAAATATCGGGTTTTACCCGAAAACGAAAGGCCCCACGCATGGCCCGGGTCGAGGGTCAATCGACGCTACCGACGCCTGAAACCAACCCTGGATGGATGGATGCTAATGGTTGACGGGCAAGGCAAGTTCGTCTTCGCCGAAAAGAGGAGGCATCGCGGGGTGCATTTTCGTCAAGGTCGACCTCAAGGGCATTCCGCTTGGACTATCGTCCGCCGCCACCCGCGGATTATCGGGATTATCCTCTACCACGACGCCGCCTAATGGAAGGAGCCATCAGGATTAGCGCCTCACGAGCCGGCAGCGGACCCATTGTCGGCACTTTCTCAACGCGGCTTCCCGACTTCAGGTGGGTGGGGTGGGTGCGTTTGCACCTACGCGCACCAAGATATTGGACAGAGTGGAGCCAGGGGCTAGGCAATAGAAGTGGGCCGCTCGGCCATTATTGGTCACCAACGCTGGGACAAAGAAACAGACCTTATAAAAGAAGCAAACGAGTGGTCGCGGATGTGCTCTCTGACTTTTGTACCTGATGTAAATAAACAGCTTATATTTCAAGAGAGACCTGGCTCCTCGTCGTTCCTGTTGGGTCGCAGGCCGGTGCCTGGCCTGAGTCGTCCCTCCACCGCTACGACGGACACCGCTCGGTCCCAACAGGACCCAAAACAGAACCTTGCTGTATACTCTGATGCCCCGTCTAGAGACGTTGAATGAATTCCTTTAACGATGACACGCTGTATTCTATCATCGAGGCAATCAGCTATCCACCGCAAGCATTTAATGTCGATGTTTAGGCCACGCAAATTGCGAAGTAGAAGGGGTAATGAACAACATCAAACACTTTTCTGAAATATAGGGAAAATACAATCAGTCGGACAGCTTTTTATCAAATGCACAAGCTAAATCATGATGTATTACACACAATAATCCTAAGCGGAAACTGTGTTGAACAGGGGGCAAAAAGTGATAGGCAATATTGAGCGACAAAAAGCAACAACCGACACAGACCAAGCGTTGAAAAGACCAGGGATGCAGGGTTCGATCCCCTGCCCGTTTCGTTCTGGATGAGCATTGACTACTGTGCGTGCACGCTAAGAGACCCCATGTGCAATTGAGGAGGCTAGGAGTGGCGGTCTTTGCACTGGGGAAATTTCTCATCTGCGGCGGTGGACGCCCATTGGGGTACGACCAACTGGCCGCTGTCTAAAGATACAAACAAAAGAATTACACCTTTATGGGTTTCGATGATTCTAGGTGGTGTTGTATACTGGTACACACCGGCACGCTGCACACGACATCGCCACCGGGACGTCACGGCGTCGCGGGTAAGTCCGGAAACGGCGACGTCACAAAACCGGAAGTGAGGACACACGCGGAAACCGAAAGGCGCCGGTCCGCGGCGGCCGGCAGCTGCTGGCAGACGATAGCGAGAGCAGACGACGACGACTACCGCTTGCACCTGCCGCCACATCCGCGGTTCCGCTCGACTATACGACGACGCACTGGGCTGCTGCCGGTCACACAAGTTCGTTAGGCGGGAGAGAGTTGACGACCCCTCGTAGTCGCAGGTCATCCACACGCCCCAGCGACGACGTCGTTCCTTGTTTCAAAGGGCGGCCTAACCGCCCCCGGGGGGATAGAAGGGGGAGGGGGGGGGGAGGAACTACACTTCCCATTGTTGTGGTGACAAATGCGGTTGTAAATAACGTTCGCGCTGCAGCGCCGTCTGCTGGATTTCAGGAAGCCGCGCTTGAGAAAGGAACAAACAGCGAACCCGTTTAGCTGCTGTTTTAGAAGAGAGTGCCCGCGGGGTTCAAACGCTGTCGACCGGTCGTTCGTCGACAACTGCAAAGCAAGGCTAGGGGTGAACGGCCAGATCCAAGCACGCCGTTCTCTATGGGCTTTACTATTTCCGGCACGATATTTATTAGTTCCAAATTCATAATATAGCTACAAAAAAAAAAAAAACAGGCAAATGAAGGTGATGCCAAAACCAACATGCAAATTTTCCAGCGCTCTCCATTGTGGTGGCGGTTTTTGTTTGTTCTTTTTCCGTGTTTATTTATTATTTATTTCAAAACATCAAACTTTTTCTGACCTGTTGGGAACACCCTGTATACTGCCCCCATATTTCCCTATATATTACATCTGACGTCATGTTTTTGGTGTGGCCAGTGGAGCTTCTTAGCACAAATATAAAAACTTTAATAACCTCCGGAAAAAAAACACACAATTATTGTGACTTGCATTTTGGGCTACTGGTTCGGACGTGTCCAGTAATGGGTTGAACCAACCTTTACAAATTCTCGTCGGAGCTCCCTTTCCATATCGAAATGCGACCACGTGCAAAGGCATATACAAGACCGAGGGCACAGATGCAAGGTACTACATGGAGTCTACGCGGATGATTTGAGGAACCTGGGTATCCACACGCCATGCAAATGCATACATATATGCAACCCGGCACGTTGCCAGGATTTTGATTCGTCAAAGGGGGGGGGGGCCATGACAAAATTCTGTATGAGGGAGGGGCAGAGCCCAGCAAAATTGAAGATTTCGGGAAAGGGGGAGGGGGGCTTTTCGGTTCTTACGTTCATTTTGATACAAGCCGTCGAGCTCAGCCCAACTTTCCACCAGCTTCTGCAGTTCTGATACATGTCGCGAGTCTAAACAAACAAACAAGAAATCGTTTTTGAAGCCACCTGTACCACCACCACCACCACCACCACCACCCCCACACACACACATAAACAATAAAAAAACACGAAATACCCGGAAAGTACAGTAATTGCGCGAACACTCGTGCTCCTTGAGGATATACTATATTGCTTCCGAAAACGTGTGTATATACAACACACGCCAGATGTGTACGTTCGTCTGCTGCGACACGTTATCGCGCAGTTCAAATGCCGTCGACCGTTGGCCAACAACCTTTCGCGAAACCAAAAGCAGTTACCGAACTCGTTCAACCAAACCGGGAAAGGGGCAGAGTTCAGTAACCAAAACAAAGCGTTCTCGTCATTCCGCTGCGTAAGGTGCGCATAGCGAAACTAAGTGTAATATCTCGTTCATATTGATACACTGTTCTTTAAATTATAACCTCGAGGGTGCAAGGGACATATTGTCACACTTAAGGGTGTAAACATACATCTTTTCTCGCTCCTATACATTTCTACACCCTTCATACAACTGTACACCCTCAACGGTGTAACTACAGCCTACACCTTTGAGGGCGTAAACAAGTCTTAGTTACGTCCACAGGGGTGTAAATCAGCATTTTGAGTTACAGCCTGAAAAGTGTAAACCAAAAAGTTAATTTGTTTACCTTTAAAGGTGTAAACAAACTGATTTACACCATAATGGTTCAAATCACGCTTACTTACACCATGAAAGGAGGGTGAACAACCCCCCCATCCCCTAAAACCCCATTTATTTTAATTTTTGCCAGGTTCTCTAACATTTTGCTACAGCGTTTGTTTGGTCGTACGCAATAAATCCTAAACGTTTCGATCGGTAAACGATTTCTCTTTCAAAGCTAGACAGATTCGCAGGTACCACGAACAACAGTTCTGAAGTAGAGGTCTCACGCCCGTCGTTTCTTAAAAATCAAAAAAAATGCGTATCATTGTTTTTTTTTCTGTTTTTAATATTGAGTGTGTGTCTACGATGACCCACTACTTTGATTATATTTGATGCGTGTGTCTAAACCACAGGGAACGGCACGTGACCACAGAGAAGAGTGAGCGCGACTCAAACCGGCCAATTCACGATCGGCGGTTTTCGGGCGGAAAAGAAAACGAATTTCGAGCCGCAAATTGTGTTCTGAGACAGTTTTGCCGCTCTGATATGTCACGTAAAAATAAAAACCTTAGCGAGCATATAAATACTCTGTCAGTGTTCTTTTAAGGGTGTCGCTGCAACACCCTAAGAATGTTACGGCAACACCCTTAGGATGCTAGTGAACATCCTCAGACGACATGCTGGCCTCTATGGATGTTCTTTTTACGAGCAGCGAGTTTACAAGCACCATGCACATGCAGTTCTCACGTGCACAGAAAAGGCAAATAAACACGCAATGAATGGAAAGAGGAATCATGACCCTGCTAACTGCTCCAATACCTTATGTATCTGATAGTTCAACGACATCCATTCTCAGGAGACCGTCCCCGCAACTACGGGGGGATCAGTGGCCGACTGGGCAAGCGCACACCAGCTCGAAGCACGATGGAGCGAAGCTCGCGCTGCGGAACCCAGGGATCCTCCATGGATTCAATCCCCACCCCCGCCCGTTTCGATCTGGATGAGCATCGTACCGGCGTGCGGTCGTGCATCACTACTCCGTGATGCACGTTTAAAGACTCCAGGCTAGCGGTTGTACTGCACTGGCTAAAAATTGCTCGTCTACAGCTGAGAGACAAGTCGCCCGTTGAGGCAGACTAAGTTCAGGCTGCATAAACATATCCCCAATTTTCCCCGCAAACGCAGGTCGTTCTCATTCTGGCAAATGCAGGTAGTGCTCCGTTCTCGTCAATATTTCACGTAAAGCATAATATATACAAGTTCAAGGAACGTATCTCCAAGAATAAAGCACCATGGTACAGGCAATTATTATTCGACGCTAAAGCTGTTTGAAGCAGGTGCGGCAAACATCCTTCAAAAGCGGTGTTCACCTCGCCTCACCTTAGCACCCTTTTTACACCCTTCAAAAACGAAGGGTGATCCGCTGCCACATCACTTTATTTAATATTTAAGAAAGGCGTATCACACAGAAAAGAAAGTGCTAAAAGGCTAGCAGTGGCACCGCAATGGATAACATTTCACGCCTACAGCGCAATACACTGTCGCCGCGCTTCACAGGTGTGATGCAAGTCCCATAAATAAAAAATAAAATAAAAAACGTCAAAAATCCGTTTTTGTTTGTTGATTTTTCGCGTCCGATGTGTTTAAAAAGAAATTAGTTGTATTTCTACGGAGCGGGAGGTTAGGCTCAATGGGCGTCGAGCCAGATTCACGAAACGATAAAAAAAAATGTGCGTACGACAAAACGTAAAGAAAATTCGTATTTACGAAACGAAATTACCGTAACCTTGCGTAGGTTACGATGCAATCCTACGGCATTCAGGAGCTGCCTTACGCACTTTTTTGCGATCAAATCAACATTGCCGACAGCGTTGCTCAGTTACTTGGTCGCGACAACCAACGGACATTTATTTTCTACGTGCTCTTATCGCGCGTCCCGACTTCAGGCAAGCAAAAAGAAAGAAAAAAGAAAGAGGATATATATACTTGAAACCGACCAAGACGGACATGAACGTTGGATCTACAAACGTCCGGGAAACCTACCGACCAAGCGACCGCCAAGGTCTAGCTCAGCAAGTCCGGCAGAATATAAGGCCCAAGCGCACTCCGAACTGCTCCGACGGTCCCTGGATAAACCGTCTGCCCACGACCGACTGCCTTGCTGAATGGAATATGTCCGCGCGACCCTTGTGGGACCCTTCCGTATAAATAGTTTGATCGCTGACCTAACTTTTAGATTAAAAGGTCAATCTCTTCCCCTTGTTTTCCGAAGCAGCGGTGACGAACGCTGTCGTCGAAAAGGGCCTCTCATCGATTCTATTTGCTCGTTTTGCGTGATACATAGAGCTCAAATAAACGCCGTATGGATTGCCTTCGCAACATATGGTGCACGCTTTAGTTATCAGTGTGCCATTTTTATTCCGACACGACCGTACGCCAACACTATCGAGCTAGAACAGTTCGTGAGAGCTATACGCGATGCCGGTCCAACTTTCCTTCGTCGAGTGTCACGTCAGCATCGAGTTGCAATCGTATAAGATCGGCCCCGAAGCGCTAACCAAGATGCGGTCCAACAGCGCGAATCCAGCACTTCGATCAAACGCGCGCGTCCACTCCTAATGTGAACAGGTATTCACGTGGCTCTTGCTGACACTCTCGTATACAGTTCAAACGTATCTTCTTGAACGTCGGCTCGCTCCTGCATCTCCGAGGCCGCGAAAAACGCCGCGGCGATTTGTTTCTATCTACGCCGCTTTGCAAACGAAAGGCGCGGGCCGTCTTCTTTAGCAACGATGACAGTTGCGTTGACTTCGTAGCGATCGAGTTCGATAGCAGTCGACGAAGGCGGTTATCCCGGCCTCGGCATTCGGGCCCGTTTAAATCGTGTTAGCGTCGACATTTCACTGCGCGGACACAAACCCCAGACAAGCATTTGAAAAAAGAACGCCTGCGTCTCTGGTATCAAAAACAAAACAAAAAAACTTTCAGCCTTTTGCACTTTGGTAAGAAGGAAGACCAGCGAAGCTGTACGCATCGTCCCGTGTGTTTCTTCTTGTCTTGCGCGCTGTTCCCACCGATGAATTCCCACCAACTCGCCCAACTATCCATTCTTCTATGACAGCTGGAAAAGTTGCCGCCATCTATGAGTGACGGCGGCAACCACACTGGTTGTCTGGTTGCCGCCGTCGCTCGTAGATGGCGGTAGCTATCCAGAGTTTTGTGTATTTTGTGTCGACATTTGTTTGGTACCGGACACGAAACTGGGAAAACTAGCCCTTAACAGCTCCGCTGTAATATCCACGTGCTCCGAACCATGCCGAGCTCTCCGATTGGTTGCTTGTGCTGTGCCGAAGACACTGTCACCATTGCAACAGCCCGCTCTCGCGGGGATCGGGAGCTTGCGGGACACCGGAAGTTCTCGTTTTCCGTACGAGAACGTCCCTTTCCTCCTCTCGCATAAGAACGCGTTCGTGAATACCAATTTCTCCTCTTCTTACGATGTTTTTAACTTACGAACTCCTTGGCTAAGTTGTCGTAACCAAAGAAGCTCTTCGTGAATCTGGCAACAGCACAACAGCAGCTGCTGTTGTGCTGCTGCTGTGCTGCTTCTGCTGCTTACAACAGCAGTCCAGCTGACAGGTCAGCTATTCTGAACTACTCGTACTCGAGCGAACCTTCACACAAGCGTCAGCGTTCACAGACTCCGCGGTCACGAACATGACACAATGCAGCGCTACACCGTCGAGAACACGCTCGTCAAATCAGACAAACAAAGGTCAATGGGAAATAAGGATAAACAATAATATCATATATAAGAGAAAACGGAGGCCTACGGAAACCTCGACTCTGAGAAGTGTCACTCCGCGGGGGCGTGGAGATCAACACAGGTTCGCGGAACCGACCACAATGCTTCCATCTGCCGAGGACTCCTTTCGCATTTCAAGCGGACAATGCGAAGGAGATCGGAGCCAACTTTCGCCGCGCCCGAAACGCAGCAACGACACGGGCCGCTAGGCGCGACCGTATGGCCTTCCGCCGTCGCGGCATAGTTCAAGGTCATACACTCCGTTTTCAAGAAAAAAACAGGCAGACGAGGAAAGCCTGCGGCCGGCTCTCCCAGAAGGGTCCATACAGGAGTGACCTCCCACATCGCAATGTTACGTGTTGAAAAAAAAAAAAAAAGACTCATTGAGCGTTTATGCATGCGCTACGCAAAGTAGTTCTCTCAAGACTTGGTTGCTGAAGGAACAAACGACGCTTTTAGCGTTAGAAGTGCGTACGTCTGGATAAAATAACAGAACACTAATCTAAGATGCACCCACATATGTCTTAATTCAACGTACGAAAGGGAAAATTAATAACGTTCCGCAAAAAGGCATTTTTGTTTTGTTTTTGTTATTGCGTTTTTTGTGTTGCATACAAGTATGAGAGAAAGCCGTCGAGCTAAATTCTCAACATCGCCAGTGCGAACACGAGTGATATCTGGAGAGCAAGTTGTCTGCTTCTTGAGGAGCCGCGATGACGTCAGAACGACGCCGCGCTCTGATTGGAAGGATAGTGGGTAGACCTCAATGCTAGACGCCTTGAAGTCTACCCACTATATGTTTCGATCAGCCAATCAGAGCTCGGCGTTCTGACACCATCGCGACCCCAGAGCAAGAAGCAGACGAACTTGCGATCCGCACAGGACACGATGTGACATCGGCCGGACACGGCCGATGTCAATCTCTGTCGGCGCTCGGCTGAAACTCGCGTTTAGTCAGTCAGAACAACGTCCCAGACGAGCTCTGACGCAGCAGTATTGCGTATGCGGGCGAACGACGCAAGCACTGGGGGGCGTTTGCGTTGCCTGTTTCCGTACTGCGCGTGCGCGGAGCCCAAACTGCGGTCTTAGATTGGCCCACGACGACGACGACGACGACGACGACGACGACGACGAGCACGCTCGACGTGGAGCTGGCACAGCAAACGCACATCGCTCGCGTTTGCTCGTATATGCAAACTAAAACTCTATTCCCAGAACTAGCAGTTATTTCGTTCAAAAGTTCTCAATAACCCTCTTAAAAAAAAAAAAAAAAGTATTGGGAAATCGGGGTTTGTTTTCGGTAACTGCCGCGATTGAGCTCCCTGTATTCGAGAGCTCCTCGGCCGCCATTTTCCGATTGAAAATTTCAAAGAAAATCATTTATGACTTTTTGAATTTGGTAACGGTTTGTTCTAAACCTTTGACATCTGGGGCGGACCGCTAGTGCTATATTTGGCCGCAGAATGAGCGTTCGGTAATGTGTAATTTACTTTTGCGGTAAGAAAAAACCTCAACGTTTTATTTAGTTTTGTGGAAGGGGGGGGGGGAGCAGCCTGCTCTTCTTTTTTCTCATCTGCGAACGGTAACAGCTTGCAGAAACTGGTCGCCTGAAATGTCTAAGGACAGGCCCGTGTCCGGACAAGGTTGCAGATAAAAGCAAAATCTGGGTAGCGGCTGGGCTTGGCATGAGGACGTCACAATCCATTTTTCCTCGTTTCCTTTTTAATTTCAAGGTCCTGTAATCGAACCATCAGAGGCGAGAAAAGACTAACCAAGTGGAACATGCTGAAGACGCTGCCGAATGTCACGAAGGGCGATCAGGTGACACCTGCCGTGACCTATGTTGTGGAGATTGCATGGTCAGGTTAGGGCCAACTGGAGACTCGCTGCAGGGGCCAAGGACCAAGGAATCACCAACTGGGCATTGTCATTAAGTAGTACGAAATCACTTATCTTACGTAGCACTCGGCAAACCGAATAGTCCACGACAGGGGTCTCAAACTTATTTGAGTGTGAGGGCTAGATAGCACACCGCCAAAAAGTGGAGGGCCAACCGGGGGACAATATTTTGATATTTTGGGACATAAAGCAGCAATGGTGTTTCGCGCTGGAAAGCAGCCGACTCTCCCAGCGAGACCACAGAGATTTCCTGGCGAAGGGACCTCACGCTATCTGCTTTTTGTAAGCTCGCCGTCTTGCCATTAACATCCTTCATTTACATATACGCCCACCTTGGGGCACACCTGGGACTCTGATCTGGGCATTTGACGAAAAAGTCGGCGAGAAGTCCGGCGGCCATGACTGGCCGGCGACCAGGACACCAAATTTGGTGTCTGGTCGCCGAAGGTCGCCGATACTTGTCGAAAAAGCCGGCGAAGTTTGGCGGCCGTCACGGCCGCCAAATTATTCGCCGACTTTTTCGACAAGTATCCAGATTACAACCCCATCTGATGTGATAAAAAATACTTAAAACGCCAGCATGTAGGCAGTTGTCATTAGAACGAAAGCAATCACACTGTCGTTGCCCTTTCCGCCCAATTCACTAGTCTAACCAGTCGTGGAGACCAATATCCTTTCATACAGCACTCTTTGCTTTCCTGACAATTTTTATACCAGATTATAAAACAAAAACAAAAATACTTGAATTCGAAATATATTTCCAGACGGCCAGAAGCCAGAACTCATAGCTTTACCTTTTGGCAGTTGCTCCTGCTGAGGTGCCTCTCTGAACAAAGCTCGTGCTTGATAATAGTGGCAATGTGGTTCTTAAAATTGTTGAAAGTACCGACACACCAGAGTGCCATTTTCTGTTAGTGAAGGTGCAGCTAGCCTACAGTGTAGTCTAGAATCTTGGCCCATCGGCGAAGCTCTCTCAGAAATCGCTGGCTCCGAGTTACCTACCCCACGTGCGGTTTCTCTTTTCTGTACGGTCCAGACTGTAGCAAACTAAACGAACGCGACTACTGCACCTGAGGATCAAAGCAAATGTTAAGTGACACACACTACACATCAAGCGAGCGAACCCGGCTTTTCTAAGGAGGCACGCCACATCTCGAGATAGCGTATTCAAACCTTCGAACGACCCCAGACACAAGTAAAGACCCAGTCCGAAGTCCAAGTTTATCCATTCGCTGAGGGCTCTCTCTTTTCGGGGCCGACGGAGAATGCTCGTCTGCTAGCCATAGCTAAACTTTAGTCGAAGCCACCCCGCGGGGCATAATCCGGTTCTCAAAGCCGTCAAAGGGATTCTTTTCAACACAACTCGCCCCCCACCCCTAAAACTTTTTTTCTTTCCTTTTCCCGTTGCCGCTTCGTTTATAGCAAACTACGCTACAAAGTGACTAACGCGAAAATGCTAATAAAAACAAATATTAAGCAGCGGAAACACAATAAAAAAGACAGACTTTTTCCCCCGTCCACGCAGAACCAAAACGAACAAGAAACACGAGAGGTGGTCAGTGTTGCCTCGATTAAAGAGTGTTTTCAACTGCTCGTTCATGGTCACGTGGTTTCTGAGCCCCGTTTGCGATACGAGGTGGCGAGATAACGAAAGCGCTGATCGTCTTCAAGCGTTTCCGCCCGCGTTCCCACTAGCCACGCGGCAACGCGACGCATTTGCGACCAATCCGGGCACTAGGCGTACGGCATTGAAATCGCAGACGCTCCTCGTCGATTGATTTGAGTTGCCCCACCTCTTGAATCTAGGCTCTCTAGCGGCGGTCAGTCTAGTGAAAGTACAGTACACTACTACCCCACGCCAGAGAAAGAGATTCCCGGCTCTGACAACAATGCGCAGCAAATCTGCTCGCTTCTTCGGTCTGACACTTTGCCACCTTTCAAGCAAGGCCCCTCCAGCCCGAAAAAAACAACAACAACAAAAAAAAAAAACGGCCAAGACGAGCCGAAGCGAGCCAAAGCAAAATCCGCCCTCCTTTTACGTCGTCTGCAAGTTGTTTCAACGGTTCGAGAGAACCTGTCAAGGTAAAGAATAAATAAATAATAATACGAATACTAACGAAATAAATAAAAACGGTTGGTTAGTCAATGACCAACTCGGTGGAAAAAAAAAAGTAAAAGAAAAAAAAAACGGTGTCCGTTGCTATGCATTCTCAACCGTGACTCGTTCGTTGGACACAAGGCAGAAAACCGTATCCCTTTTCATTTTTATTTTAATGCGCGGATTTATATGATGAACGTCGTTAAACCTGTGAATGTTCTCTCTGCCGTTCCTGCTCTTTTATCTCCGTAATTCTTTATATTTCTCACGGAAACAGACAATTGGCACCTCAATGCAGGTTTACGATAGAGTTCCCGAAGCCGCGTTGAAGCAGCACAAACGCATACTTGGCGTCTTTGGTTTGCGGCGTTCATTTCGACGAGGGTCGGTGAAATAAATCAGTGATTATCGGTATATATCTCCCAAAAGAAAGTCACATTTTTTCAAAAAAGGAGAAAGGTAAAAATAAAGGCAATACAAAGCACATTCAAATTACCTTTAACCGCCCCCCCCCCCCCCCCCCCCCGCTTTTTTTAAGGTTTCGTGTTTTTGTTAGATACCGATAAACCCCGAAAAGTAACCCTCGAGTCGGCTTTATCATATCCGGGAAGAAACCGAAAGCCCCCAAAATAAAGCATTCCTGAACACAAATAAAAAACAAAGGAAAAGTTTTACGTTTGATGGAAGGAGAATTTTTATAAAGAGCTCTATTGATCGTTGACCCTGAACCCAGTCGGCACTGAACTGTCCGCCGAGACTAGCTTCTGCTGTTAATACAGCCGAAGCCAACCATTTCAAATATTAGCAAGGATTAATACGCATCAGAAAGGTTGACATATACTAATTTTTGTTCTTATTTTCGTTTCTACATCTGGCTTGCGAGTCCTGAATCGCGCGAAATGCCAACCAGGAAACGCCGTTCGGTTCACGTGGCCAACAAACACACCTTCCAGAAGTGATGTAAACGTGGAACACAAGCCAAACGGATATCACGGGGGTCATGTGGCGGCGATACGCAAGAGGCCGCTTTTCTTCCGTCCCGAACTTCCTCGTAACGCTCATTGTGACGTAACGGTCACTTTCCTCGCCAAAAGATGAGCTGCCACCACCAGGACATCATTTTGGCCGTAGCGCCTACTTTCTTTGTGTATGTCGCCGTTGTCCCTTTCACTCGGCCAGATCACTTGTGATGCAACAGACCGCCCCACTCAATACCTTTCTTACCATTTACGAGTTATAAGACAGAAAGAAAAGGGCAAAGGAAAAGACACGGTAGCACATGATACAGCAAAAATAAGGTTCAAGCGCACGACATGTATCCCTCCGCCGGAAAGTAGTCCGGTCGCTGTAGCTCCTGAAAGTGCGCCTACAGTCAGAGAATCCGTGGAAGCAAACGAGATTTTGCTTCAGCAGCAAGAAAACACAGACTCAGAAATGAAAAAGAAGAATGGTGTAAAGTTAAATCTAAAAACGCGAGCGACCGACATTAAAAAAACAAAACAAAGAACATATCTAGCGGCCATCTTCTATGGAGGGCATTCTTGGGGATCACGACGCCACACATCTTAGGTCCCTGTGTGCCAAAGCCAGTCCGTCATGCCAGAAAACAATCGCAACTGGTACTTTATCTCGCGGTCTCCTCTCCCTCAAGACACCACTTGATGCGACTTTCCCAAACCAGTTCGCTGTGCCGTCTTTTTTCGGCGATAAGTAGACAATAAAACTGCCCCCAAGAAACAAAACAAACGATCACGGATGTGGGCCTCTCTGACCTTCTGCGATGGAGGGGAGGTCAGGGTTGGCGACCGCACGAAAAAAAAGCGGTTGAGTTTTGGGGCTAACGAAATGGTAATAGCGATGCTACGAAAAGAACAAGTGGTGGGATCGACGACGACGCCGTAGCAACAGAAATCCTACCGCAAATTCAGCCCGCATTGCGCCGAATAATTAAATTCCTCAAGGCCTGCTCGCCATTTAAACGGCTGATACGATAGGAGGTAGGTAGCAGATGCGAGCTTCGCAGCTACAAAGGAACAGAAAAAAAATACGCGGGCGGCGAAAGGAAAGCGAAAACGCATAAAGGAGAGATCTGCGAAAGCAGACGACGGACGCCTGCGCGCGAAACAAAAACTAGCAGACGACAAAAGAGCCAGAGAGAGCACGAAAAGGAAACCGGAATCACCGGGACGCGTCTAGTTACGTCAGATCCGCCCGCTTTTCGCCCGGTCACGTGACCGGCGGCCGGAAAAAGCCCGCTAATATCAAAGCGGCCGATCGAACGGGCGAAAGCACTCCCGTCCATTCCGCTCTAATGACGCCTCGCTCGCCCGCCCTCGCTGACTCATCAACGAAGAAGTACGAGGCTCTTCTCCCCGGCGGCCCCGCATCCGTAATCGAGGGCAGAAATCTAGGCGCCCCAGTAATCGAAACGCAAAGCAGACGACCAAAGTGCAAAACGGAAACGCCGATCACACGATGGGCGGAAAAGAGCGACGGCGTCAGGGTTAGCGCTAATCCGGTCAGGCCTAAAACTACGAAGCAACTAAAGAATGAAAACGCATTAGACAACCATCCAGCAAACAGCGGCGACTGCTCCCGCTGTTCCTAAATCTCCAGCGGGCCATCGATTGGCCCCGCATTGCTACTAGATCCAGCACGCGCGTTTTTCTCAAAATCCAATTTTCTCTCCGCCATTTGCCAACCTCGGTTGGATGGACCCCCTTTTTTTTTCTTCTTTCGTGTTGTCTAGATCTTGCCCGCCCTGTTTGCGCTATCCGCTTTTTGATGGACACGCCCGCTAGAGATTCCGGCACGAAATTTATACAAACATTCCACAACAAAATAGCAGACGAAACAAAATGGCGGCGGCCGAACGCAGTGTTGCTAGAGTGGCCTTTGAAGGCGCGGCTTGTTCTAGACTAAAGAAAAGCAGCGGACATAAAACCCGTTGAAATCGATGAAAGCGCGAGTGGAGTTTAAAGAAATAAAATTTAGAAGAGATTTGTTTGAGCGCACGAATGTTTAAACGGCACTTGAAGGAAACACTAAAGGGGACATATAAATGCGCAAAAACAAGCTAATAAATATTGCAGTCAGGAGGAGGAAACAAAAGTATTTTGTGACCTTTTTTTATTAATAAAATAATTCCTAATGTAAAAAAAAAACAACCGAGCACAAATTATTATTACCATAGCAAAACGGGTAAGTTAAAATGATTAAAAACAAAACACTAAACCAAGAAAAAAAAAAAAAGCTAGATTTGAAATGGTTTCCAGACACTGGCTTGACAATTCACAAAACTGCATTGCTTCCAACCTCCATACTTTGCGACCCACCCGCAAGCGACACCTCTCAAGCAAAGGCACGTTGCCAGGGTCACATTCGTGTTGTCGCCATGTCATGCAAACTCAGATGCAAGGTATGACAAAACCGCAGTAAAAGGGTCATGCGAAAACCCTAACAGCTTGGGAATTCTTATCCGTTTTAAAACAGCATTCTTTCCAATGAAGGCCATGGGAATTGACGTTGCAAGCTTGCGTCGGAACAACAATGACGCAGCTCGGATCGACGAAGGATCACACACAGTTAACATGGAGGCCCTTGTATTTATATGAAGGTAGCAAGAAAACAAAAGTAGAAACAGGTGCAGAAACACTGACAATGAGGTGGCACCATTCTTTTTACATACGACTTTAAAAGGCAAGGGTCAACCAACGAGGCGGTAGGAGATGTATCTTCCCGCCGTTTCACTGGGTCGGATGATTTTCACCACCTGGCAAAAAACGAAAACACTTGAACACGTATCACATGTGCGCACATAAATCGACTGTACACACACCTAAGCTTATGAGACACCACTGCATGTCAGACTGCATTGAGATCACGCCCACACCAGCTGATGCAGGATGTGATAATGTTCCCTTGCTGAGACTGAGAGTGTGTAATCTTCAGCATTGTAAAATGACCGCCAAATGTGCGTTGAGGTGGTCGGTTTTAGCTCGTGAAAATTGAGGGTGCAGTTCTCTTCCTGAAAAAAAAATGAGGCCGACAAACTTGCCAGAGTTAAGCGCGAAACACATGTACGACGAAACCGTCCGATCCGACGTGCGGATTGCCGGAATGATCTTCGGGGCGAGGGTTTTGTAGCACCGGAGAGTGTTGAAAACCCTTGCCTTCGACCGTCGTATTGCCTGATTGGACGTCGGATCGGACGGTTTCTACGTCGTACATGTGTTTCGCGCTTAAAAGACGGACTTTGCAGATGACCGCGTTAGTGATGGTTGTAACTCGTGGCACCACCTCCTGCTAGGCGCAGCGAGCATACAACAGGGTGCGTCGTCTGCTCACTGTACCAATACAAAGCTTGCACTGACGTCACTTGGTCAGACGTAATGGGGGAAAGGGCACGTGAGGGCGTAGCTTCCACTACGACTAACGAGGCACTTCTGGCAATCAGAAGAAAGGGCGGACTGACTTCATGTGTAAGCTATGTATCGGGAGATGGTGCTACAAGTTACAACCGTTGCTAACTCAATCGTCTGCAAAGTCCGCCATTGACCTTGGCCAGTTTGTTGGACACCATTTTTTTTTACAAGAAGAGAACTACGCCTGTGAAATTTTACAATGTAAAATGCACCACTTCAATGCAGATTCGGTGAAATTTTGAGCTTTCCGTGTGCAGGCACAGATTTTGCCGGCTCGCTTTACAGCGTAGGATTAACTGTAGGCACCCTATGCATTGAGAGTTGACTCCAAATGGAGTTGATCAGAAAGGCTAAATATCCTAAACAGACAACGAAAGTCTCCTGCTTTGCTTCAAGGGAAATAAAAGGCATCACTTTCTACAGAGTGTTTTCCGAGCGCTAGTTGGGTGCAAACTTTGCTATAAATAAACCAACGAACAGAGTGCGTTGAAACTTTTCACAAAGGTGTCGTTATGCGGTGAATTTATCGCACTCAAATTTAATGAGTGTAGATTTCAGGAAAAAAAATTGAAGCCTAGAAAAAACTAATAGTTTTCTATGCACAGGAAGCAAAACAGCAAGAACTCGTGACACCACCCACCCGGATCTACTGGATCTGCTTTCAAGTTTAAATGCCCCACCTAAAAACACCTCCTTGAAAAGTTTCCTTGCCCTCAATTCATTGGTTTATTTACATGAACTTGTGTTATGCCCGAATAACGCTCTGAAATACCCTGTACCCAGGCACATAGCCAGGATTTTGATTCGGGGAGAGAGGGGGGGGGGCACCCATGACAAAATGCTGTATGAGGGGGAGAGGAGGCCCCAGCAAAATGAAAGATTTCAAGGGGAAGGGGGGGGCAGGCCTCCCCCCATCCCCCTGGATACGTGACCTGCCCTGTACACAATAATAGACACCTGCGTAACATTTTTTTTTTTTTTTGCTTAGTATATCTGAAAATGGTCTCTGTACCACATTGCTTTCTAATGCATAATACTTATGCCATATTAGTACCACATCTGAAAAGTCTCTTCTTCATTACTGTGAAAATCTTCTCTCAAAGAGAACTTCATGGACACTTTCCGGAAGATGGCTGCTGCATTACTCACCGCTTAAACATACACCCAATATTGGAGTTAGGGTCTTTCACAAAACAAAATTAACTCTTCCTATTCCGAAGAGAAGCTCGGGCTTCGCCCACCTAAGCTACCCTGCCTTTTTCGTACCCCTGGGACCACAGATAGCCGCACAAATGGGAGAACGCATCCGCGTGGCCACCTTGGCAGCGACAAGCGTCTCCACGAAGACAACACTGGTCTCACCTGTCCTCTCTTCGAGGCCAAAGTACCGTGCCACGGGATCGCAGGCTTGGATCTTCATCAGGTGGTTCTCCTTCAGCTTGCTG
Source organism: Ixodes ricinus (assembly GCA_037355805.1). Taxonomy (NCBI): domain Eukaryota; kingdom Metazoa; phylum Arthropoda; class Arachnida; order Ixodida; family Ixodidae; genus Ixodes; species Ixodes ricinus. The sequence goes on along the minus strand of JAZHYW010027405.1, from coordinate 9,014 downwards.
GTTACCAGTCGGTCAAGGTCGTCTTTCATTGATGCAAACCAAAAGTTCAACGCAAACAAACCAAGCTTGTGGAACACCGCGAAAAAACATGGCAGAGGCATGAGCTCCTTCGGTTCAGAAACACGGCGAGTCGACATCAGGGCTAGGTGGCGCAAGCTATCGCCCGTTATGAACGGTACAGACGTCGGCATCCATCCAGTGCCCGTTCGTCTGAGAACTCAGAGGGCTACACGATAAACAATGTTTTTCCTTTCTATTTCAAAGATATTCTTTCACTAACGCTGACCGCGGTTCCTGAAAGACTTACGCGTCGCTTGTTTCCCTATAGTAATGAATTTGCAATAGCAAGCAGCGGGTGTTTGTATTTTCAAGATCCAGTTTGATTCAAGTATGTTGGAGCACAGCTGCCTTGCACGGCACCCACAGGAGCGCAGAGGGCAAAACCAAGAGACAGTCTTCACTTTTCTAGCCAACTAATGTCCAGTGTGAAACAGTGCAATCTTGACAATGGCGCTATGCACCGTTCTACCTTACGATGAGCAGCGGACGATGCTACGAGCCATTAAAACCGATCCAATGATGCGTTCGTGTCACATGACCTTCGGGAGGCGCACATAGTCACATCGTGATACTTTTGCGGCACTGGATTGATTGGAATGGCTTGTAGTGTCCGTTGCAATCCATTGTAAGGTGAAGTAGAGTACAAGCGAAAACTGCACTTATTAATGAGCCATTTTTAAAAACAAATTCTCGTTATAGCAAACATCTCTAGACGGACACGCACCGTACAAAATATAAACTTTTAAACATGTATCATCCGAGGACTATAGACTGGAAAATATGCCATCTTGATATTTATTCACAAAATTGACCTAGATACAGGTATGTTTACTTCAAAGGTATTCTTCTTCCTTTCATAAATTGTTTTCTGAAGAAATGCCAGATTAGACACAATTTTTGCAACAATTATGATGCAGCTGATTTGACATTACAACTGGGAAAAATTACGGGGACACTGAGATACCTCTCCCGATTAGCTCATTTGAAGAATGTCATAAGCAAAACCTAAATCATACCGAGTTTGTAATTACATTTCAAAGCCTTGGACATTTGGAAACAATGTGCACTGGCTTCGTAAAGCACCTGTTAGAGTTCAGTCCAAGAAATGAGCTTTGTAAATGGTCTTGGATGGCATGTGCATACCGGCACTCTCTTTACTGGGTTTGCTCACCCCATGCAAGATGCTTTCTACAAAGACACTTCATCCCATATACATATAAACCCGCGTTAAAAAAAAAAAAAAAAAAAAAAAACACCTTTTGACAGCAAAATGTTTGGTCAATTTAGATCCATCAGAAATAAAGCTCGAGCGCACCTAAGCACTTATGAGTTGTGAATACGAAACCATGCAAGCTGCTCATCCGCTCCCTTTTTCATCTGCTGCATACTTTTCGTTGCCGGTCAGCGCGTGCTCCCCTGGGCACGCGTGACCTGCCAACGCTCCATGTTAGCAGCGCGCCGATGGACCATACTAGCGCCATGGGGTGGCCGGTGAGAAACTGACGGCGCAGCAGCCAATGTGAACCCCGTCGTACGCGCCAGCCCAGGTGAAACCGAAAGGCGAAATCGCAGAAACTAAGTGTCGTTCTTGAGCTTCAAACTGATTGCGTCAGCTCGCTCCATGGGACAGTGAATGCTTTCGCATTAAAACTCAGAATTTCAAGGTGAAAATCAAAAATAGCCTCCCAAAAATAATACCACGTTTCCGTGGAATTTGCTGCTTCAAGATGGGAAAAAAAGAAAGAGAGCTTCCCGGAGACTGCTTTGAGCAGTTCACCGATTTTTAAAAGTTGATGTGTCGTAGCGAAAATACCCCCTTCTGCAAGTTTTGTCGGGTGGCCGTTAGCGTCGACGTTGTAAAGATTTCACGCGACTAAAACGGTTCTCAATGTTTTTGATGCGTTTGAGTCTGTACATCGTTCTTTTTATTGAAAGCTTTGTGAGGAATGCAGCAGAGCTGAATTTGAGGTAATAAAAATTATACAAAAACATAATCCGATAAACACTGAATATTCGATTAAACGAGAACTCTAAAAGCACCCTACAAATTTTGATAAATATAAGCTAAGAAAACACGGAACCCTACGTACCGTGAAATACAGCTGAAACGCCCGCTTCATACAAGTGCCCGCTATTAACATTTTTCCAAACTTGGGAATTTTGCAAATTATACGTCGAGTGCCCGATTCGGCCGGACAGGCACCCATGTCTAGATTAACCCAGGTTTCAGTGGAAGTGGGGTGTGGCGCTCCCCCCGGTGTGTTACGGTATATGTCGTACCAACGGCACTTTGACTGTCACTCTCTACCTTGCTTCAGATGGAACATTTGTGTTGGGAAAGGTCAGGACCGCAGTGTCTCGAAAACTCGAGATCGAGGAACAAGAAAGGGAATTCTTAACGATGGTTTGGGACCTCAGTGTGTCGTCCCCATTTTTTTTGTTCCTCGGTCTCGGGTTTTCCAGAGATGACGTAGTTTATCAGCTCGCCTCCATGATCTCCGTTATTTCTAACCGCAGTGTCCCGGAGCCGATTCCATGATTTCGAGCCCTCCTGTTCAGACACCGAACCTTTTCTCGTTTTACTCGAGATTTCAGAAGAGTGATCGGTGGGAAAGCCAAACTTGTTCCAGTTAGTACAAGGTACTAAATATTTTACCCAGGTTAAAGTTATGGCTACCAAAAAATAAAAGTACCTAGGTTTGTACCTGAGACACACAAAAAGCACCTAGTGACCAATTTGCAGTATGTTGTACCAAGGTATTTTACAGCCCAGTTTGTCAACATGGTAAGAAAGCACCATCCAGAGCCAGCAAGAGTCGACGCCAGTTGTTGAGCTGAATGCATCGTAGCCACAAACCAGACAAACTTTAGTGAGGGCTGCTGAAATCTGGTATGTGTTCAGGCACTTTCGCTATGCTTTTCAATGGGCGGAATGTGAGACAAAAGCAGCTTGAAATAAAGACATATTACTCGAAGTCTGGTTTTCACCATACCTAATATTTTGGCAAGCTTTACACAGAAATCTATGCTTTCCTTTATGGTGTGTGTGTGTGTGTGTGTGTGTGGGGGGGGGGGGATTTTGCAGTAACCTTTTTTCTCGTCAACACGGTGCTAAGCTATCAACATTGCCACCCAGGCATCTAGTCAAGTGATGACGATGATAGGACGACTTTTACTTCTATGTGACTAAAGCAGCAGAAAGGCTCCACATATAACGAATGAGGAAATATGTTTTCTGTGCTAGTCCTCATGCCAACCATACAAGATAGTCAGAATCCACACATAGAGTAAACCCGTTTAGAGCGAATTCACGTACACTGAATTATTGCCATATTGAACTCACGGAAAATTTAAATAAAAATGCATGTAAAAAGTACTTTTATAACGTAACAACATATTGGTTATGACAAACTCCCTCCTGCCCCCCCCAGGGAAGGCTTCCAAAACGCAAGTGAACAATTGTCTTCTAGCCTGTCCCTTCCCCCCAAAAAGAAGTAGGAATAAAAAGAAAATTCTAAAAGCTCGAGTTGCGAACAAAATTGAGCAGAGAGAAGCGATTCAGAATGGAGAAAGCTAAAAAATACACTCTGCACGCACGCACAAAAAAGAAAACACCTTTCGTTATAAAGTGTTTGCCCACAAGAGAAGTGATTCAAAAGGGAGATAAGCTAAAAAAACAAACTCTGCACGCATGCAAAAAAAGAACAAAAATACTTTCCAGTGCGTTGTTACAAGGCGGAAGTGAAGACACGAGAAGAAAAGAGAAGCCCTTGCCTTACAATGAACGCATCGTGGAAGTTCAATGTCAATGGTGTTTGCTATATCAAACTACTTGCTATATCTAACTGATCGTAGCGTTTGCTGCTGTTCGTTATAAACGGGTTTGACTGTAGTACGGCTAGTGCTGGAGACTCGCTCACATCTCAAGGGGAAACACTGGTCTTGGAGCTTTTTTCTTATTTTATGACCAAACCCAATGAAACTGCACAAGCTTGTTCAGATTTTTGTGCTGATTTCATAAATTCTGTCATTTTCTCAGTCAGTAGAATTGTCCTCAAAGTAATTAAAACTCGCCTGCATTTGTTCAGAAGAACAATAGGAAAAATACTGCTCAACGAAATATCCTTCTTAACTCATGGCTAGATATTATAAAGTGTAGAAAATACAAAGTTGGAAGTACAGTCGCCGACCGTTTTTTTGGACTCCGATAATTCGGACTTGTTCGATATTTCGGATTTAAAGGCGGAATTGTGACTTACCCCATAGAAATAGTGTATATTCACGACCAATGTTTCAAACAGCTTGAAGTCCGAAAGTTTAATTATTCAGACAAAATAGTCGCGAGCGATCAGCGGAAAACACCACCGAGAAGCGGCCATTTTGAATTCTATGTTGGCTGCAAATGGATTGGCTTGGTTTGGCAGCGCCACTTAGTACTCCGAGTCCTACCGCTAGGTGACGCTATGCTAGTTATTTGTTTCCATTTAGCTGCACGTCATAATCATTATCATTATTATAATTTTTACTTTGTTTCCTTCCTTCCCTTCGCGCATCCGCCACATCCGCCCCACTTTCGCGTCGCCAGTCGCCATGTTGCGGTCCTGGATTTGTGCCATTCATCTCGTTATGACAACGCTGGCTTGGACGTCATGGCCCCACTTCTTCTGCCGCCGCGATGTGTCCTTAGAAGCGCAGAAAGTACTCGACCATAACACTAGAAGAGAAGGCAACGGTTCTCAAGCTAACAGAAAGTTGCCGAACGCAAACTGAGGCGTAACCTAAAAGAAGCCATTACTTACGGCTTTTTAAGCCCACTTGGAAGTAATAAAGGCAAGTTTTTCAATCTGCTGATTTTTCGGACTGCTTTATTATTCGGACGTTTTTTCGGTCCCTGCGAAGTCCGAATAATCGGTCGGCGACTGTACTTTTAAGATAAACCTATTATTAGTGATTTTACCACACATTGAAGTTTAATGCTCAATGCATGGCTAACAAGTAATTAAAAGATGAAATAGAATATCTTCTAGAGTTACGATTAAAAAATCTGCTGTCAAAATTGTATGCTTCACACATTTCAGGAAAGGTTATTTTTCTATCTGCTCTCAATTCTCAAATATCCCTCCTCCAAATTTTCACCGAGTCCAAAAATTGTGTTTTGTGAAAACAATGTTTTAGAGTCAACTTCAACGAACATTCAGCTCACATGAACATTATAAATTGATTTATAGCTAATATTCAACCTTGAAATTAGAAGCCTGGTAGATTCATAAGAACAACAGCTGTAGGGATCAACATCGCCGTTTTCAAAAGAATGCAGTTTTAGAAAGTTTTTGGCTCGAAAAACCCATGTCCCCTTAAAAGAAAGGAATATTATTTTACTTATCAGGTGTCTCACAATTTCTTGATTATGACCATGAATGGTTTTTTACAATAACCTAGAAGAATAGGCAATCTGGGAGATTTAGACGTAGGAAGTTATTTACTGCTTGCACATTCTAAAACAAACAAATTGCACCTTGATCAGCCGTCTCAGAATTTCATGAAAACGAACATAAAGATTTCTTTACTATAACGTATGTAATGCATGCTACCTGCGTTGACCTACAAGAGTAAGATGAGCAGTGTCATCAAATACCAAAGATCAAGTTATGCTGCCTGAATCAACATAGAGATGTCATCTAAACCAGCTTATAAAAACGAAAGGAGATCAAAGACGTTTACAATTTTCTGTAATGCCAAATTGGAGTGCAGTTTTATGAGGAGGAGGAGGAGGGGAGGGTATGCCCCTCCTCCCCCCTACCATCCTCTTCTCCTGCTCCCCTCCCGTTTAGCGGAAAATTTTTGCTAAATTTAGCGGCAACATTTCCCAACTAAATTTAGGAGGAAATTTTCCCTCTAAATTTGGCGGGGAAAATTCTCAGCTAAATTGACATGGGACATCACGTGCGACATTACACTTCAATTTCACATGTGACGTCACGTCACGTGATGCCATTATGAAAAACGCCTTGCTAAATTTAGCAGAAAAATTTCCCGCCAAATTTTGCAAAAGTTTTACCGCCAAATTTAGTGGGCAAATGTTACCTTTGAGACGTCACACACGTCCCATAATGCAATGCGCGGTTACGCCGATGGCGACGCCGCTCAACCCGGAAACGGGCGCCTAAGAGCCACGCTTTTAAAAATGAAAAGGATACTATCTTGCAAGCAGTTCTGCCTTCTCCTCTGGTGTCAGCACCACGTGTTCAGGCACGAGCTGTAAGGCAAGTTGAAACCGTGAAGCAGACAAAAACATAATGGGTCTAGCATCGCAGTGATACTACTAGCATCACACAAAGTTAAAGCAAAATTTAAAGGGGAGAGGAGTAAACATTTTAGGCTAGGTGGTGCAAGCTACTGCCCATTTTAAAGAGTGTAGCTAATACCTTCCATTTGGCTATCCAGTAAAAGACAAAATAAAGTCCAATACCAACATACAAATGGAAAATAAGCTCATTAATAAGTTCCAGTCCTAGCAATGAGAGGGTAATAATTGAAATTCCCATGTTCACACCTTCATGCTTTTGTGGCTTGGGATCAGATAGTTATTAAGCATTTCAGTCGCAGTAAGAGCTACAAATTTTATGTTACCCCTTGAAAAGGACTACACTTATATTTCACTACATTTATAGCAGATAACTTGCGAACTTTGACACTGGCTAATTTTCCCGGTTGCCGTCTTGAGCATCTCGTCCAACTGTTTCATCAAAGTTAAGCTTTGGCGCAGAAAAACTTAGAAGGAACTGTAAACACCTTAATGTTTGCATGGTGACCTAATTTCTTGCGACTTTCTCAACTTGAAAAGCATTGCAGAAAATGTATCACGCAAACATAACGCCATACGATAAAGACTACAGAGCATACCATTCCCTATCACAAAACATTCCCGAACCTCACACTTCCCAAAAGTCACAAAATATCCAGCCCACGAAAATTAAGTCGTTTACCAACAAAAACCGGATATAGTCACGTCTGACCATCCCACATCAAAGACAAACTAAATACACTTCCTCTTCGTTGGCCTTTTCAATTCTAATAGACGACGTCAAAAAGTAGCTCCGATCTGCTATGCCTCAAATATCACGGCAACAAAACAAGAACGACGTTAGGATTAAATTTTACGCATGTACAGCCAGAATAAGATATGGATCACCGCCAATCATTGGGACGTAAGTAAACACCCTGCCAAAGGAAAAAGAATGAGTATACCTCATGCTCTGTGATGTTGATGAGCAATTCCGACTCGAGGAAGTGTTCAAGGATGTACTTGGCGCCATGTCACCAAGTGCCTGGATAGAGTGTAACGAGAATTCGTGAGAAAAGAAAGAGACTAGGAAACTTAGTAATAGACGTCCGCATTAGGCGAAACAATACCTGTTTAGCAGACGGAGTCATGCCCTGCTGTACGACAATGATGGCCCGGTAATGTTCTCTTTCTTGCATGCGCTGGCAATATGTCTTGATGGTCTTGATGCCGATCTTCGGTCTCGTCCGGGAAAAACACGAACATCTGATCTGGCACAGACACAAAGAGAATCAATATTTTAGAAAACAAATGCACTATGTAACACTTGCAAGCTCCATATGTGCTGCACATCAAAGCTTTATCAAGACTTGTTGTTGGGCTAGTATAGTACACTGGTATCTGATCACGATCAAAGTCCCTGGATTAACGCCTTCCTAAGCGACAGTGATTGATGTGCCAACGTGCTCTCCCATTGGTACGTACCTGCGTTCCATTTCTGTTTAGGAAGAACATGGTGAATTTGACTCCAAATTCACTTACAAGTAACGGCTTGGTGCCTCGGCATTCGGAAACCTACCCGCATCCGACACTGTTCTATCTGGATTGCCAAGTGACATGACCCGCCGAAGTAACTCGGAAGATTTCAGACACAGCCATGATGGGCGAGTTGGGAAGAAGATGGCGGACCGCACGCTAGCAGAAGACAGCAGCGAGGGAAGAAGGGAGGGAGAGGAGGACTTGTCGCTACCTCACATAGCGCTATCTAGAGACGTTAATCGTGATTAACTAGTTGGAAAGTAGCACGTGTCGTGTGTCCTGGGAGCTATGTTCGAAATGCTGTTAAGTGTGACGATATCGCATTTGATTGGCTAGAGGTTTGAATGACGAAACAGAGAACTTTCGCCATTTGAGCCTTTAACCCAGTGGTCGGCAACCAGCTGGTCCGCGAGGCAGCATCATCCGGCCCCCAGCGGCCCCCCCACGCGGGTCAGCTTAAAAGAAAAAAAAAAAGAGATAAAGTGGACTAACCCCTCTGCCCGTTGCCTGTCGAGAGACATTTGTTTATTTCGGGAATTCATTTAAGGCCAGATCTTAGCCAGGTTCGAGAGTGTTAACACGTAGAGCTGGCCGATCTGCAAAGAGATAATAATTTGAAGAGCGCATTTGCAGCAAACGACTCGTCACATTTTACGCTGGCCCTGCATGGATTTTACTGTTCATGAATCTTAAGAAACTATGTCTGCGAGCAGACTTTTCTCACGAATGAAGTGCATAAATCCAACTTGCGCTCACGAATGACTGACGAGAACCCCACAATGTTTTGCGACTCGCAGTTAGTGGCTTGAATGTGGATGTCCGTAGTTTCGGCGGAAGCGCAGTTTTCAACACCAGAAGCTCTCACTGAGAGGAGTTTTAGGTTTTCGTGGAAATGTATCTCATGTTGCGTGTCGGGAAATAAAGGAACTATTCATTTTGGATTTATGTACGTCAATGTGTCCGTGCAAGTGCTCTTTTTATTTTTTAATTTTAACCCCCCCCCCCCCCCGCCCGTCTTGCCGCCAGGCCCGTCTCCGCTCTGGCTTCGCGGGCGACTCGGCCACGCTGCGCCGATAAGGTTGGCCGTACCACTGCTTTAACCAACGAGACGCAATATCGTCACTTCTGTTTC
>JAZHYW010027400.1:0-23587 GCA_037355805.1 Ixodes ricinus | reverse complement strand
GGGTGGTTCTCATTTGAACCCGTTCGCATTTCTACCTTCTCGTTTTGACCTTCTCATTTCAACCCTGCGCAAAACAACTTTCGCTTTTCTCCCTTTCTCACTTAAACCGTTCTCAAAACGAACTTTCGCGTTTTGACCATTCTCAAAACGACTTTTCTCATTTTAACCTTTCTCCTTTCAAATTTTCTCAAAACATACTTTTCGGTTTTGACCATTCTCAAAAAGACTTTTCTTCTCATTTTAATCTTTCTCATTTCAAACTTACTAAAAACATACTTTCTGTTTTTGACCATTCTCAAAACTACTTTTCTCATTTTAACCTTGTACATGATCAGGCTAGGGAAAAGCAATAATTTCAGCATACACTCACGGGAAACCGAAATAAAGGAACAAATGACATTATGAAGTCCAGGCACCTGAAGTTTTATTACGCCTTGAAATGATACTTGGAGAATGACATCTAGAGTGCATGCCAATCCACGGCATGGCGGACGACACATAGGCAAATATACAATGATCGTAGATCTGTACGATCACTCCGGCACCGGTTCTAAATAATTCAATATCCTCGCAGGGCATGCCAGATGAGCATAATTTGCATCCGATGATTCACGACTGAAATGAAGAAAAAAATCTGTGCCTGGTAGAAAAGCCCTCAAGCCACGCTTCACCGCACCCGCACATTAAAAAAAAAAAAAAAAAACAGATAGTTAATGGCAGGATCTCCGCTAGGACTTTCTAGGAGGGCGAAGGCATTCTCTGGCCTTTGAATGGTCCGTGTTTTGTTGCTGCGGTCATCTTAGATAGTTTAACCAATTACCATCTTGTGGGAACAAAGCTCCAGAATAAAGCTTTACCGAGCATGGGATCGCATTGAGGTGCGATGACTGATTCTGCGGCAAAAAAACGTTTTGCGTCTCGAGAAGAGCCGTTAAGTAGCCTAACGATTAGCCATACGATTTGAATGGCATAATGCTTTGCGAATCGTTTGTAACGTGACGGTATGGAAAATAAAATATTTCTGTGAACATATTTCGAATGCAATGTATCCTATACAAAAGGGTTAAAATGATTCATGCGGGGGTGGGCACAGGATCGTTGGCCGCTCCCTGCTGGTGGTTCTCTTGAGTGGTGGCGGCGGCGCTTTGTGAGTGACGAGGTGCACAGCAGGGCGAGAGACCTGCCGCGGCTGTTGCTTTGTGATGCTGCCGGTGGGGGCGGTAAGCGATCACCAGTTAGCCTAGTCACCAAGCACACTGGCACAGGTAGTCCACGAAAATGGATCGACGAACATGTTAGAATTGTAATAATATGTACAATGGAAACTCTGGCGGGATTTTTGTTTGTTTGTGTGCTTGTTTTGTCTTAGATCTGGTTATTGTTTTATCAAATAACTATTGCTATGGAGTAGCCGGCACTGCTATTAACAGTGCCGACATCTCCATTATTTTTATTAATTTATTTTTAACACAGAAAAAGAGAGACTGGTTGAAATTCCAAGAGCACTCTAAAAAGGTTGAAACGCCACTTACGTGTTTTGAGACAGAGTTTAATTAAACAATAAAGATTTAAGTGAAAGCGGGCTCAACCGAGAAGGGCATAAATAAGAAAAGGTTAAAGCGCAAAGAGCGTTAGGCGATTGGTTTGAAATACGGTGTTCAAATGAGAAAGGGTCGAAACGCGAAAGGTTCAAACGCGAAGGGCGTTTTGGGAATGGGTTCAAACGAGAAGGGTTCAAATGAGATCGGGTTCAAATGAGACGGGTATAAATGAGAAAGGGTTGAAACGCGAAAGGTTAAAACGCGAAGGGCGTTTTGCGAATGGGTTCAAACGAGAAGGGTTCAAATCAGAATGGGTTGTTTCGAGATACACCCGACTGCACGTAGGGACTGCACGCAGGCTGTGTACCCAAAACAATGCTGACAATGACTGGACACTTCTGCCGCCGATTCCAGCACTGTCCCCTCACCTGGGAGGGTCCGGGGCTCGGTGTAAGCCGCAGGAAAGTGGGAGGCAGTGGTCCCAGCAGTGGTGGCTTCCACTGACTTCTGTGGGATGTGGGGGGCGGCTGTGGCTGCGGTTGCTCCTCACCTCTGTGGCTGCACAGACGGACAGTCGCATACCGCATGATAACTCGGCTCCAGCGTGACTCCAACTGCCGAGTCAAGGTTACGTCCAAACCACAAGGGGCAGCAGAGTTCCCAAATTCTCCCAGAATCGAAATCAGAGCATGCCGGGGATTTTAAACAAGAATGCCCTCAGGACCACCTTTGAGGACCACCAACTACGGAGACAAAAACTGAATACAGTTTTCTAGTTTATGAGGTACATAATAGAATCAATCTGCCGTTGTTTAAACTCCTTCTTTATACTGCAGCTGAAGGGGACACAAAATATCACCAACTAAGAAGTTATTTTTTTTGGTTCACAAGACATTAAATAAAGATGGGCACTGCTACTCCCCTCAGTACTGTGTTCTGGAAATGTACAGGAAGCAATTCATAGTGTTTTCTTTCGTCGTGTATATGAAAGCCCTATCCTGCACAAAGTAAATTTTGCACCAGTCTTCCGGAGCAACCTTAGTTCCACTGGTGCTGCCACTCTTGAGCATGCCCAAAAAATATCTGCTCAAATTTCTTGCGGAAGATAAAACATGTCCCAGTTGTACTTTTACAAAAATGTACCGAATCGCTTAGATTGGGAAGAGTAAGAAATTAGATGCTATGGTAGGACCTAATTTTCTTACACGACTGCATCGGTACTAACCCCATGACCATTACATTGCATATTACTTTAAATGTTCCCGTTGTATATCTGCAGCATCCACCAATTTGTTATAAACCGAAAGCTCTATCTGTCTTTGCTAGTCGATACCCAAAACTATTTCAATCATCACGGCAAGCCTCTCGTTGGTATTTTTTTGTGATGAGCTCTTGGCGTTCAAAGACAGCTTTATGTCACGTTACAACGAAGCATGGTTGCTCATAGTTACGTTCTTTGGCTTTTCACTTCGACGAAGTTACTTAGCGTACTGCTGTTTTAGCCTCCTGTCTACCGGTACACATGAATGAATGAATGAATGAATAAGTAAAGGAATAAACAAGAATAGTTATCAGGGAGGCTCTTTGGATGCGGAGGTTGGGCCTCGACAAGTGCATTCACTAGGTCTCAATTTTGCCCCTCCGACTCAAGTCGCAGCAGACGCCTAGATCTGCTGTAGCTCAGCCTAGAGCCGGAACAATGAGCTACAGCCAGTCAATGGTATCCACAGGTCGGGACACTGGGATGCCAGCATCCGCTCTTCTTCACTGGTGCTTCTAGAACCGACGGCATGGATCCCCAGGCGAAAATCAGTCCACTTCCAGCTGGATTATGAAACTGGAAATGAGGCAGTCCAACTGGATTCCAGCTGGACCCAGCTGGATTCCAGCTAGACACAACTGGAGTCCAGCTGGACCCAGCTGGAATCCAGCTGGACTGCCTTATTTCCAGTTCCATAATCCAGCTGGAAGTGGACTTGATTTTCGCCTGGGTCGTAACAACCCTTCGCACCCCCCGGCGACTCCTGCACTCCGTCGGCCCCCCACCTGTGCATAGGGCGAGTGGCTTGCTGGTAGGATGGGGGCGGGGTTGGGCCCCCGGGGGCGAGTAGTGCGGGGGCGCCTCTGCGTTCTCCGTCGCCTCCAGCTCCGTGCGCAGGCGCTCGTTGTCATTGTCCGTTGCCATGGCAAGGAGCTGGTCGATGGTCGCATCCACAGCGCCTCCGTTGGCTCGCAGTACCGCCTCTATCACCCCCGCCTCCATCTCGGGAAACATGCTGCGGAAGTCACGCATCGCCTGCACACACGTGCGCGTCCAAGCACGAGTATTTTTGTGGGCTGCTCGTGTAAGCGAGCGGCAGAGCGACCCCAGGGGACGCGTTTTCTTGTAAAGAGACGCAACCCTTAGTTTCCAGCTTCCCGCAAGCGAAAGAAAGTGCAGAGGAGAGTTGCCCGTGAAGCGATTTATTTTTGCCCCAGAATGTTCCCTGGTGTCTCTTTCCCTTAGTTTTGGGATTTAGACAAAGTAGTGACTATTTCGACGTCGACCACCACAATATCTAAAAAATTATTTCGACGTCAATCATTTACATCAAAACGTCCAAATACTGGCTTTATTATTTCAACGTCCTCCGTCAATGCAGATGCACCCGTCGCAGTGTTAGCCGTCTTATTATGTTTATTACAATAGTTTCTGATGCTGTTGTCGGTGTTCTGTTGATATGCTGATGGAGTCATGTGTTACGTGCCTAAGAAGTTTCGGTCGGTTGGCAGTTGAAATTACTTATTCAGTGTGTATGTGGGACTGGCTTGACAGTTGATTCTTTCAGAGGTGACACACCCGGCAACGATGTTCTGAGCTCGCACGCCATTTTGGCACGCGTCTCACTTAAAATATTGAATCTACAACAAAGGTGAGCTGAATATCCCTCTGTCTCGCCTGCACGTAACAAATGTAAGTGCATACACTATGCAACACTCAGAAATTTGGTACGTTTTTTGTGCCTCCATATCACGCAAGTGCATCGTCGTATATGGTTGCATTCTCACTTTGTACCTGACTTCTGCCTTGTTTTTAACCGGGTTTTGTGAATTTGTTGTTTAGTTTAGATTTTCTTTTTTGATTTGTGTAAAACGAGCGGGTTGACTACGAAACAATCGGGATGTTTAAATAAAAGGTTCTGAATGCAAACATTGCTTCCCTGATTTGAAGGTGAACATTTCGGCAGACGTCTGCCTGGTTGGGTTAAACGTTATAAGGAAAGGAAACGCCAACCAATCCCTAAAATATCGTAGGGTCCCGACGTTTCGGTGCCGGCTCGGCACCTTCTTCAGGGGCTATTTAAAAAAGGAGCAGCTTCTTTCTCTTCTTCTGCGGTGAATGTAGTGCAGTATCTTCGTCTTTTACGGTGGTTAGTTTTGAAACCAGGTGCGGTACCCTCGTTTTCTTCAAAGTTGGTTATTGATGTTTCTTGGCCGGTGCGAACGAACAAAGGCTCCTGGCGCGGTTGTACAAGATACAAGCATTTTCCAATCGACTACAAGTTTTATGACCCGACATTCAAATCCTTTGCCTATATAAAATGTGAAATAAATCATGAAAAGCAACGGCTGCTGCATTCCGTAATGTTGGGCACAGCCAAGCAAACATTACGTGCTGGCTTGACAGCTGATATATACTTTGAGAAGTCTTTTTTAGCATTCCACATCACTTAAAAGGTAAAAAAATGCAGTCTACTGCGCATTTGTTTTTCAGAAATGCGCGATGAACTATGATGTTCCCTGAAAGCAAGAGGATATTTGTTGGACCGACACTTTCAATTATTTTCCAGACCGAACTTTAAAGCTTCAAAGTTCTAAGTTTGAGATGTCAAAATAAGGAGAAACAAGTATGCTGACGGGGGACGTCAAAATGATTTTGAAAATACTTTCATGTCTTCAGGAAGTGGCGTCACAGACGTCAAAATAATATTTAATATTACTTTGAATGTGGACGTCGAAATAGTCACTACCTTAATGCAATGTCAGCTTCTTGGTTAGAGTTCTAGTTCCTTGCCCATGCACACATTTTTTTAAGGTTTCTAACAGTATTGCACAAGATAGCCAATCACGACGATTGTACTCGACACATTAGCTCCTTAAAGGAGCTGTGCAACAGTTTCAGTGCTTTGCTTAACTAATGTGGGAGTTGGTGTCTCGACATTTCTGAAGTAAAGAACAAAAAACCGCTTTCGCCTGCATGTCCTAGTTTTTATTTTAAAAATGGACAAAGATCGAGGTTTTCGGCGCCTCTCAACTCGTTCACTAACTTCCGAGTCACGTGCACTGTGACGTCAATGGGGAAGGCGCGGGGTTCCGGTGAAGCTCTCTCTTTAGAGCCATCAGTGAGCGGTGAGAACTCATCCGCTCGCGACCCGCGTGACCACGTGCTGGCGGGCGCAGCCAGAGAAGGAGGAAAGTCTCATCCGGGTCCGGCCATACCCGGTTGTTAGGCCGGGGTTTATGCCGCACGTCCGGGAGCTTCCTGGCTCGTGACGACGACCATTCCCCGAAGTGAAGAACCCAGGGTCCAGTGGAGGTGGGAGAATTGGTAACGTAACGAACGGTTTAATTACATGGTTGCGATACAGTCGTCAAATCCGAGAGAACTCCTGAGCAGACTCGCGCTCCGCCTTATATAGGGGTCCGTTTTCTCCCTCACTCCCCGCCAGGGCAGCAGGTGCGCAGCAGCAACCCGCCGTCAAGTGCGTCGTAGCAAAGTCCGCCGCGTCGTAGCCAGAAGTGCGTCGTAGCCATGGTCCTCCGCAATTAGGTCATGCCTCTCTCCCTTTCCTGAGCGCGCCAAGCCCCACGCACGCACACACGTCCCGTTGACGTCACGGACTCGTCGAGACCTGTCTCCGCAGTTAGGCCCGGCCTCTCTCCCCTTCCGGAGCGCACCAAGCCGCACGCACGCACACACGTCCCGTTGACGTCACGGGCGCGTCGAGACCTGTCTCCGCAGGCGCAGACACGTAGGCGCCGGTTCCGTACTCCTCGAGACTCGTTTCGCGTAGGCCCCGTCCAGCAGGCGACGTTCCCGGACAGATCATGACTCGTTTCCGCCGCGTTGAAACTCGGAAGAAGGTCGCCGAAGGTTCCATTCTTAACAGCCCCTCCGGGGCCAGGGAAACCTCGAAAGGCCGGTGGTACGATCGCTGGCCTGAAGAGGTGGGCTTGGAGTAGGCCTTGAGAAGACGCTGCAAGCACCCAACAAACTCCCAAACCTCTTACAACGGAGGGCATTAGCGGAAACGTCCCACACAACACCACGCCACACCGCAGTCAAACGCTCGGAGTTCGCCAGAGACCCGCCAGACTGGACTACGGGTTACAAAAATTTGAAAAAAACTACAAATTTAAAACCTTAGGACAATTGCGGGTATCGAGACCCGCTGTCGCCAAAACACCACTCATTTTTCCAAAGAGGTCACTATGAACAAAATACAAAAGACAAAAACTTTTGCAATTTGTGAGGTCTTGTTGGGGTTTTAACGAAGTGCCCCCACTTTGATCCTCATTCCCGTGGATGACGGAGACCTCTGAGATCATCACTCCCGCTTTTGGTGATATCAGAAAAATCTGCTCAACCCATCGGCATTGCCGTTAAATTTGCCTTTCCTTTTTCTTGCCCTGAAGTCGTAGTGATCGATTTTCACGTGATTTCTAGACATGAAAATGCGGTCCTTATAGCGCCGATAAAACAATCCGCCTTTTCATGCCCCGTCACATGTGGTCCTATGCGCCGTTTCAGCTTCCGTCCGAGCGCAGCCAAAGCTACGTGTGGCCGGTGCCAATCACACGCCGACAATAGGTCACGCGATCTCGCCTGCACTTTTGTATCACTCCGCTGCGCCGCTGGTCGTCCGCGCCGCCCGCGCTCGCCAAGTATTTCGTCTGCTACGGGTGTGTCAACGGTATCGTCTGCTACAGGTTTAAAAAGTGCCCTTTCACGTTCTGAAATTTAGTCCCAGGGGATGTCAGTACGTAGGCTGGCCGCTGGCGTCTGTGTCCGAGCTTTCCACCTGTTCGGCATTTCGGCGTAGGTTCGAGATGTTTGTTTGTTTGTTTCTTTCTTTATTTAACTCTGGAGAGTTGGGTCACTGTGAATCAGGCGTTACGCCCATACCGAAAGGTTTACAGTGCCTCTTAAGCAAAGAGGGGAAGGAAATTAAATATACAAAACAAGGGGAGGGGGAGAGTCACCGGCTGCATAAATGCCCGATGACCCGGCCGTTGATGTTTCCTTGTATTGTCTGGATATACCAGGACTCGAGGTGCAGTCCTTTCCACCAGCTTCTCGGCGTTCAATGTGATCGGCAGGTAAAGGGTTGCCCTGATTTCGTCACGTATCAGTGAATTGTAGTCGCCCGGACGCTTTTCTTGTTTACAACACATGCATTCGCGGTACGACGCGGCTGGAGTCTCCTGCCGAATTTGAAAGTAGGCATTTATCACGACCTCTCCCGCCTGACGCCCAAACGTGCCTTTGCGAAAGGACGTTTTGAAGCGACTCGGTTGACTCGGTGAGGAAAGCAGCGAAGCACATGATTCGGCAATTACGGGAACAAAATCACAAAAAAAAGCGCTGCAGCCGTGTTGCCAGCGGATGTACGTGTTTTCACGAAACCACAGGCATTTACATATAAAAATAAAAACATAAACTTCAGATATTTAATTCCTTTAGTTGCAAATCATTCTCAACAGTACATATCTGGAATATTGTGCAATGTTCACGTACAAAACAGTTATTTAAAAAACAAATTATTTTTGCGGACTACTTTGTGGTGCGTAGGGACGCTCTTCTCGAAGTTGCGAACCGTCCCGCAGCCTTCGGCTGCGCTCGGACGGAAGCTGAAACGAAGTATAGCAATCTCCTGAGCTGTACCGCGAAGGACCCTGACACACTAGGGTCGGCTCTTCTGCTCGACTGTCAAAGACACTCTGTCTACTCGTAGCTGAGGACCAAAGTTACGTGACGCCGGAGCTACGGGAGATCTTTCACTGATCCCGTCTTCCTCCGCCTTTTCCGCCGGTTCGGTTCGCTGGACGACGTACACTCTGGTGCTACGAGGGTCAGGCTGTTCTACAACCTGGTCCCTCTCATCCCGTTTCTCTGCCTCGAGCTCTGGTAGTGCCTGCTCCCCGACAGCTGCCTCGGGCTCTGGATCACTCGTCAACAAAGGGGCGAGCTGACGCGATTTGGACCTCGTACCTGACTGAACTAGTCCCTCTCCCAGTTGTTGACCCCTCTCGCGCAGCAGGAATTCTGGCCGGTTAGAAAACAAATAAGGATACTCCAACGGGACTGTTTGCGAGACAGCCGCCTCTGTCACTAGCTCTCCGAACGGGCCAGTTATCCTTACCGTCGCCATAGGCAGACAGACACTGTGCTTTTCGAGCAGCTGCTTGATCCAAACTACCTTTCCAGTAAAATCGGATGTCGTTACATACGACGGATGAACAACGTCCATCGTCGCTGCACTGTCACGAAGCACCCTGCACGGCTTTCCGTTTACCTGGAGCTCGTGAAGATAGGGACGAAGGAGCTCCAGGTCCTCGTCACTACCGGTCACGGTCGAGAACACAACCCGCGGTTTCTTACATCTGGCCGCTGTGTGTCCCGGCTCCTGACAGTTGTAGCACAGGAACGGCTTCCTAGCCTCGAACTGCCCTGTTTGGCTTTTCCGCGCCTCGTCTCCGTTCGAGTGTTCTGCGCTCTTTTCTGGGACCTTTTGTCCTGCTTCGGGCTTCTCGGGCCCGTTTTCTCGCGAGCCGTTTCCCTGTCGGAAGGTCTTGCGCTGATCGCTCCGGCCGGGTTCGCTTTCCTCTCCGCTCAGCTTTCTACGCGTTGCGTACTCCTCGGCTAGCTCAGCGGCCCTTTCGACAGAGTCGACTCCTACCCTGTCCTGCACCCAGAGCTTGACTGCCTGCGGAATGCTACGAAAGAACTGTTCGAGGCACACACACTCGACTACCTTGTCTCGGCTTTCGTACACTTCCTCGCTCTTCAACCATTCTATCAAATTGGTTTTAAGCCCGTAAGCGAATTCCGAGTAGCCCTCGCTGCTCTTTTTGGATGCGTTTCTAAACCTTTGACGGAACGCCTCGGCAGAAAGGCGGTACCGTTTCAAAAGGCTGGACTTCACCTTGTCGTAGTCGTCCGCGTCTCCAGCACTAAGGCGCGCGACAACCTCTGCAGCCTCACAGGGCAACAAAGTCAAAAGCCGTTGCGGCCACGTTTCTGGGGCGAAGCTCAACTTCTCACATGTCCTCTCAAAGTTCACTAAGAACAGGCCCACGTCTTCCCCAACTTTAAACGGCTGCATGAGCTTCTTCATTTGATACGACTCGGTCTCACTTGCTCGCACCGGAGTCCCAACTCTACTGTTCTGTGAGTTTAATCGCTGTTGTTCCATCTCTAACTCTAACCTTTTTAGCGCTGCTCGTTCCTCTCTCGCTGCAGTCTGCTCCCGTTCCTCTCTCGCCGCAGCCTGCGCTCGTTCCTCTCTCGCCGCAGCCTGCTCCCGTTCCTCTCTCGCTGCAGCCTGCTCTCGTTCTCTTTCTCGTTCCTCTCTCGCTGCAGCCTGCTCCCGCTCTCGTTCCTCTCTCGCTGCAGCCTGCTCTCGTTCTCGTTCCTCTCTCGCTGCAGCCTGCTCCTGCTCCTCTCTCGCTGCAGCCTGCTCTCGTTCTCGTTCCTCTCTCGCTGCAGCCTCGCTCTTAGCGTTCAGAAGCAGTTCCCACGCAATTTTAATTTCCTCTACTTCTGCGCTCTCTGAAATCGCTTTACTGATCTCAGATTTCTTCATCTTTTGCTCCACCTCCACACCCAATTCTTCACATAAACAGAATAAATCTGTTCTCAGTAACCTCATTAGATCCATGATCGCTGCTCTTTAGCTTTGGCTTTGTTCTAAAACTTGTCGCGAGGTTGTACCTAAACCTAGCGCACGAGTCAAACACTAAGGATTCCCAGCAGTTCAAAATTAATTACCCATAATCTGAAGCCTGGCGAATCTCAAAGCAAAGTCCAAACGCTCACCCGCAGATGTAGCACGATGTCGCATGGTCCGATCCCAACCGCTGCCAACCAGTTGTTAGAGGCGGGGTTTGAGCCGCACGTCCGGGAGCTTCCTGGCTCGTGACGACGACCATTCCCCGAAGTGAAGAACCCAGGGGTCCAGTGGAGGTGGGAGAATTGGTAACGTAACGAACGGTTTAATTACATGGTTGCGATACAGTCGTCAAATCCGAGAGAACTCCTGAGCAGCCTCGCGCTCCGCCTTATATAGGGTCCGTTTTCTCCCTCACTCCCCGCCAGGGCAGCAGGTGCGCAGCAGCAACCCGCCGTCAAGTGCGTCGTAGCAAAGTCCGCCGCGTCGTAGCCAGAAGTGCGTCGTAGCCATGGTCCTCCGCAATTAGGTCATGCCTCTCTCCCTTTCCTGAGCGCGCCAAGCCCCACGCACGCACACACGTCCCGTTGACGTCACGGACTCGTCGAGACCTGTCTCCGCAGTTAGGCCCGGCCTCTCTCCCCTTCCGGAGCGCACCAAGCCGCACGCACGCACACACGTCCCGTTGACGTCACGGGCGCGTCGAGACCTGTCTCCGCAGGCGCAGACACGTAGGCGCCGGTTCCGTACTCCTCGAGACTCGTTTCGCGTAGGCCCCGTCCAGCAGGCGACGTTCCCGGACAGATCATGACTCGTTTCCGCCGCGTTGAAACTCGGAAGAAGGTCGCCCGGGTCCGGCCTACCATACCCGTCCAGCCCGTCCGGCCCTTTCCCCCTCCCCCTCCGGCTTCTAGCGGCTGTTCCGCTGCTGACGGTTTTGTGGACCTAGGATAGATGGCGCCACTGAAACTCCGCATAATAAAAGCTTTGTCGATGATACCAGGTTTTTGACGCATTTATATTTATGTTGGAACGACAAGATTTATAGAAAAGTTACCTTTTATCGAGCAGGTATTCGCACTTGCTATCTTTCTACAAGATTCCCCATTGACCTCATGCCGCGTGTTTCTCATGGCCGCCGCTAGCGGCTGCAGGTCGAGGAATATTCTAATTTTTGCCTCGCGATTACGCGGCGGAATCGCAACATTTCGAAGGAAGGAGGTGTGTTTTCTGTCCTTTGTGACAAGGTGAACAATGTCAAAAGTAGAAAACGCCAATTCTTTCAACGTTAAAATCATTGCACAGCTCCTTTAACTGTTCCTAGGCAGGGGAGGATTTAAGAAGTGAGCAGGGGGAGGGTGCAGTTGCCTTTCTAAACTTTCAAGCGTAACTTTTTGTTATGGAAGAAATGATATATACCAGCTTTATTTTAGGAAGAAATGTTTAGTGTTTGGTGAAATGGCAAATATCAAGTCGACAAAATAAATCCAAATAAAGCATTGCCCGTGACATCACATCCGTCCGTGACATGGCTCTCTGCAGATCCTCCTTCTCCCCAACCAAAGGCCCACTGCCCCCTCCCCCTCCAAGCCTTTTTCATAAATCTGGTCCTGCTCCTAGGTACATACCTTAAATAAAGCGTCCTCCTGTACAAACTGTTTCGGAAGTTTATTTTGCCCGTGAATGGTCCAAGATTGGAACTATTCTGATCTATGCTTTTCTGCGGTGATTTTATCTTGGAAACTGCGATTGCTGCTTTGGTTCAATGCATTTGTTGCACTGCTACCCTATATTTATTGTTAAAATGTTAGCTTCACTTGCTAACATAGTTGCTACTAGTCGCTACTGCACATGACAAAGCACTTACTGCCAACAATCCGGCCCCACCTCCCACACACCTGCATGCTCGTGCCCTTGACTGCCTGTCTCACAGCATGGGTGTGCGGCTGTGCCCAGACTCAGAGAAGCGGCGAGTCCTTGCCTGTCTGAACTCAAGCTGTGTGACGGGGGCCTGCTGTGCTTGGGGGTTCCTCGGGGGCTGCCAGGTGGGGCTGCGGTTGCTGCTGCTGCTGCCGTCGGGGGGACGGGGGACTCTTGGCGTCCCCGCCGGCAGCTGCGTAGTCATTCTCCTCCGCCTGCCAACCAACACACATGTGTCGACTCATCCGCCTGCCAACCAACACACACCGTGTCGACTCATCCACCTGCCAACCAACACACACGTGTCGACTCATCCGCCTGCCAACCAACACACACGTGTCGACTCATCCGCCTGCCAACCAACACACACGTGTCAACTCCTCCGCCTGCCAACCAACACACACGTGTCGACTCAAAGAGCAACCACCCCTTTGCAATGGCCTGAGACCATTTAAAGAAGAACTTTGCTCAATTCCAAAAAATTGGAAATAAAGGGTAATTTCATATTGGAAGTTTCACTAATGAATGGCTCTACATCGCTTGCTTCCAAAAGAGTTAAATATTTTCTGCGCAATCTCTCTTTAAACAAGATCGCAAACCGTGAATGGAACTCTGGCTGCAGCGGGAAACACAGGTTCTATGTTGTCAAAGATGCAGCATGCCTATGTGATACAAGCAGTTACGTGATCCACCACATAAACGGGTGCAGTGCAAGTGTCGCATTGGGCTCTGCATAAAATGGCGTCGGCATCATTGTGGGCTTCACGCGTCATTTAGAAACGCGGCCAAAGTTTGCAAGTAAACCATTGCTGGTACACTACGTCGGAATTAATGGGATTGGCCTCAAGCAAACGACTGGTGTGGCATTACCTATCGCTAGTCCCAGCGTACAGGCACACGCGTGTCATACAGAGCCCCACGGACTGGGCCTCTGGTGGCACTGTGGACTCTACCCAGAGAAGTAAAAATAGTAGTGAAAACTGCAATGTTTCCGACAACACTCAGACAAAGTTGAATGCACCGCGCTCCTTCCCACCAAGTTAGGAGATTTTGTTATCCTGGTACAACTGGAACCTTCTTCGTCGTGTGAATACACATTTAGATGTAATTTTATTGTAATAGTACTTGACTTCTGGACTTTCTACGCGATGCTAACTTTAGAGAGAACCTCTCCGTTTTCTCAAAGGACAAAAATTGAGCGGAGTTACGCTTTAAGAGGGCATAAGTAAAGAACTCTCATAGTTGAGTTTCTTGTCCTTTGCTGAAAGCCCTACCAGGGAAAACTAGAAAACAGTGCTCGATTTGCTCACTTAGAGTAGAATAACGTTAATTAGGCATTTCACTTCAAATTTCCTAATCACATGAACAATCTGAGCGATCCTTTCCACTTTAGTTTTATGTAAATGATGATAAAAAAAAGAGACACGCTTTTTCTTTAAAAAGAAATCCAGATTTTTTTTTTTTAGTTTTGAAAAATATATTTAACATTTACTGAAGAATGAAGCATTTCGAAATCTAGAAACTTTATTCCCAGGACAACCTGACCGTAATCTTTGCTATGAAACAAAGTATGAAGGAGTATATAGCATAATTTGTTCGGAAGTTATTGAGATAAACATTTCCATGGGAGAGCGTATGTTAAAGGGATACTTCAACGAAATTTGAAATATTCCCGTCGTGTTCAAAAATAGCTTGAATATGATCCATAATATCCGTAAATGACAATTGCACGTTTGTATTTTGAGCCTGGTGGCTCTATTTTTCGTTATAAACGGCCCACTTTGGCAAGCGCTCGGAGAATAGCCAGTGGAGACCACATGACATCCAACGCAATCGTGACGTAGTTCGTCTCGGGACGAGCAAAGCTACGGCGAGGGTCACGTCGAGAGGATGGCCTAGTCGTTCCAGCCACCGAAGCGGCTGCTTTTGTACGAATTTTGAGTGACGGGTTAATCTTCTATCATCTTGTAGGGGGACAATAGCGACTTCTGGGACTCCCAAAAGGGATTCTCGGGAAGAGGAGAGTTCCTCCTTCCCCTCTTCTCTCGTCGTGGCCGGAGGCGAGACACTCACTGTCACTAGCTGTCAAGGTTCCTAGACGGGCATTACAAACGAGGCGTTAGCCAGAGCACTATATAGCTCCTACGGAGCAGAGTAGCGCAATCCTTTGATCCGCGTGTTTTGCCGACAACATGGCCGACAGAGCAGCTCGGCGCGAGTCACGTGGCACTCAGGGTTCCAGGAGGCGGCCCGCCCTACGGGAGAATACATGGAGATCGACGCAACACGGCTATTTTAAAAATTAACGGCGAGTTCACACTTTTCAAAACTAGTCTGTTGTGAAGTTGGTAAAGCACTAAACACTTTATCAAAGTTTTAATAATATCGGATGCGTGTGCAAATTTTGAGAAGGCAATTTCCAAAGCAATGGCGTTTGAAGCAGAGGATTTTTGGACGCAGCGGAGATGGGCTCTTTGGGTTGGCCGGAGCGGGTCACGTGAACGCTGTGACGTCGCCGCGTCGTCTGCTGCATGATGCCGCCGAATGCCGCTCATGCAATTTTTTAAAAAATTACGTCCTTACTTGGCACACAACTCAGTGCAAATGATTCTAAAATGTTCCTTTATTATGTCAAAAACTATTGTCGTTTCGTATATCTCCACAATATTGAAGAAACAACGATTTTCTCACGTTCCCCATGCACTTCTGACCGGAGTTGGAACCTCCAGGTGTTCGCCGCTAGTCGCCGAGAGATGGCGTTCTAGATTGCGCTACTCTGCTCCGAAGGAGCTATATTGTGCTCTAGCGTTAGCGACATCCACCAGGGGCTCTTTGCTAATCGTTTAATTCGTTTTAAAATTCCTTTCGTGACTTTTTTAACAAGATATTGGTGTGTTCGATGTGATAGCTGCTCCTTTGAACACATGTAGACCAAAAAATGAGTGCCGAAATTTTGTTGTAGTATCCCTTTATGTTAGAAGTACTGGTAAGGAGTGTAGTTTGGATAATTAGCAAAATGATGCTGCGAAATGCACACGGACCAATGCAAAGATAGTTCTCCACTGCATTGTGTTGAAAGCACCTTGAGTGACGAACATGAGACTCGGTTCAACGCATTTTTAGCCAAAGCTTCAACAAAGGCAACATGTGTTAGAGCTTAGGAACATGGAGCGAGGTTGGACAGTGAGCCAGCCAGAAGTGAGGTATGAGCTTGCAGTCAACCCAGCTCTCTCAGCATGCATAGTTCAGGATGTTATAACATTTCAAAAATCGTCAGCGAGATTCTCTGATAAACTGACTGCTACCAGAAATATTAGGTTATTTGCAACGAGCAACATCCCTGCAATAAATTTACAATTGTGTATTTTGACAGGTGGTGCTTTTTGTCTGTGCTTTGCAAGTTAGAAGTTACTTCATACTTCCGGCGTGAAACGGGCACATGCTCTTTATCGTAAAATGTGACGAGGAAGGGAGGAAGGGCGACAATGTTCCGTTCTACTCTTTGATCATGGCAAGGACTGAGACTATTATTATTTGACAGGATCCTCACATCACGCCGAAAACAAACTGACTTGACGCTGACACTTTTTTCTTTTTTTCTTTCCGATAGGTCAGAGCTGAGGAGCGCTTGATTCGACAGCCTGGCGTTGCGGTGCTGCCGGCAAACTATTCCTCGCCCAGCGAACTGCCAGCCACTGACACGGGAGCGTGATCGGAGTTGTGTAGTTGATAGAATTGCTGTGGTGATGGCTAACGCGAACCAATCCCAGTTGCGTGTTTCCGGAATCTGTATCCCCGCATCGCGCAAGGTGGTCAGTACGGTCAGCCTACCGGTCCGGTCGGACGGCCCTGCCTGGGCTCGCCTGGACGAAGTGACCGCTCCGAAGGTGCTGCTCGGGCTCCTGGGCGACTGGGAGGCGTTTTCACGTAACCCAAGCACCTGTCATCCGCCGCATTTACGTGATGCGGCCGCCGATGCGAGCGGCCATGGCATCAGTGACACCAGATGGCGCAGAGAGTCATCGCCGCGTTCTGGAAACGCTGGCTAGGCGTACAGGTGGCACAGCAAGCCTCCGAATTCATATCGGCGTGGGTTCCGCGGTTTTCATTCACCCATCCATCTGTTTGTAAATTTTTTTCTTCTTAATACGTTGAGCGCGATGTTTGAAATTAAATTTCGTAGTACAATTAGTAGTATTCGATTATTTTTGTGATAGGCGCTTAAAGTAAGTACGGCGAAATGTTTTCAGCAAGCATCGTCTGCTACAAAACAATCGAGCGATCTTTTGAGTGCATCTCAATTTCATCGGTGCATCAAGTATCTATCAAGTTAACGGAAGCACGGTACACAACCTGGATCGAGACCACCCCTCTTTCTCATCGTGAGTAGTGCTTTATTTGGCCAATTAGAGTTTCATCCAAGAAGACCTCCACATTAAGTTACAGAAACGCTGACTATGTTGCGGACTCACTTCGTGAGCATGTCGTAAATATCGCGAGTCGCAAAAACCGATTTTGCTTGCTGCATGCAACTTTGGGGATTGCATTCCATCATTCGTAAGTCTTAATCTAATAAACGTACTTTTAATCTCCATCGTGGTCGTACAAAAGTTGCAACCGACTTAGCTTCATTTTACTGACCCGAGGTTTCATTGGCACGCATTTCCGCGTTCGTGGAAATAAGGCGCCAGACAAAGCCAGACAGTCGCGTCAGCAAACAGCGTTATACAGCATGGACCCAATTAACCTGACCCACCTTAATTATATCGCTAAAGTCAACTTTGCATGCGACAACACTACCTTCGGAGCAGAGTAGCGCAGAGCCGTGTGGAGTAGCGCAATCTAGAACGCCGTCTCTCGGCGACTAGCGGCGAACGCCCGGAGGTTCCAACTCCGGTCAGAAATGCATGGGGAACGTGAGAAAATCGTTGTTTCTTCAATGTTGTGGAGATGTACGGAACGACAATAGTTTTTGACATAATAAAGGAACATTTTAGAATCATTTGCGCTGAGTTGTGTGCCAAGTAAGGACGTAATTTGTTTTTAAAAATTGCACGAGCGGCATCATGCAGCAGACGACGCGGCGACGTCACAGCGTCCACGTGACCCGCTCCGGCCAACCCAAAGAGCCCATCTCCGCTGCGTGCAAAAATCGTCTGCTTCAAACGCCATTGCCTTGGAAATTACCTTCTCAAAATTTGCACACGCGTCCGATATTATTAAAACTTTGATAAAGTGTTTAGTGCTTTACCAACTTCACGACAGACTAGTTTTGAAAAGTGTGAACTCGCCGTTTATTTTTTAATTAGCCGTGTTGCGTCGATCTCCATGTATTCTCCCATAGGGCGGGCCGCCTCCTGGAACCCTGAGTACCACGTGACTCGCGCCGAGCTGCTCTGTCGGCCATGTTGTCGGCAAAACACGCGGATCAAAGGATTGCGCTACTCTGGTAAAGTGAGGTCTATACTTCGTCTCACCTTAGTATGGACTATTGTTAGCCGCGCGTGCTAAAAGCACGAGCTAGTCGCTCTGAATGAAGCCGCGGCGGCTGCACGAGCGCTCGTGCAGCAAGTGCTCTAGTCAAGGCAGTCAAGGCTGGCTGCCCGAGCTAGCTACAGCCTTCTGCGGTTAGTCCATGCTAGGGTGAGACGACAATAGGGGTGGATTTGTTACACAAAAAAATCCAAGAAAACAATTCCCTCAATCACAAACAAATACAGGGCAAACATTTAACAATTGTTGAATAGGGAGTTAAGCCTTTTCCAAATTGAAGCGGGGGAAAAAAGCGTTCTTGTGGGCCATTTGGGCATTCGATTGGTCGTAAGAGGGAGTGAGAGAAAAATCAGAACGATTTCCTTTCTTACCTTTTCTGTTTTGTTATATCAAACGTCTTAATGACCCGCAACAACGTTTTCTTTATTTTGACTCGAAAAAAGCTTTACTCGAGACCTATTGAGGCATTGGAAAATATCGTTATTTTACTAGTAACGTCTGATTACAACGAGTTTTTTCCCCGATTTGTTTGAATAACATATCCATCACGTAGACGATATCATCAATTTCGTTACAAATTGCAAGATCGTAGCATGCAAAGCTGATTTTTACGGGCGGCGGAAAAAGACACACCGGAGAAAGACTCGCCGCAAAACTGTCCGATGCGGAGTAAGGTTCACCAGCCTTTAACAAATGCGGAAATAAAATAAAAAAGAAAATGCAGTAGAACGCTGATTACAATAAAATAATAATAACGGGGGAAATAATATCAGCGTAGAAGGCCGCAGTATTTGGACTGCAGCTTGAGTAGTTTCTGGATACATTTATAATACCAATAATAATAATAATAATAATAATAATTTTATTCACAAAGAAAGCATCATACAATATACTCAGTCTCACAAAAGCACTTGCGTGCTTGTGCGTGAGTACTGACAGTCCAGCATGGGATGAATTTAACAAATCGGAAGTATGTAAAACTAAATTGATACAACTGATTGGAGTCCTATTTATGCGGAACTCAACATAAGTCAAAGGAAAAAAAAACATTGTTTATCGCCTTAACAATATACAAGCACAAACTTTTATGCCAGTAATGCATGAAACACAATTACCTATTTTTATACAATATTAATAATGATTTACATAGACTTTGTAATAACACAAATGACACAGAATAATCAACTCTAGCTTTTAAAATTATAGTAATACAAACAGTCTCGAAGAAGAAAAAAACAGTGAATGCAGGCGTGCAATAGGAATGCGGCAATACAGTGGGGACGTAGAGAAAAAAAAAGGCATGGGTCTGGGAGCTGTCTATTCTTCTCCTGGCGTACTACACCATTTACGCATTTCTTTTTTCACCTGTGCTAAGGATAGCAGATTAAGTAAACTATCGGGAAGGTTATTAAAATGTGTTGGTACATAATACTTCCTTAACCTTTTCCCATAATTAGTGTATATTCTTGGTATGTGAAATCTTTCTGTGTGCCTTAGTTGTTTTTCTTTAGCGGATGGTATTTTGAAATCGTGCGTGAAATAATATTTTGTGAGCACCATGAATTTATGCAGGTCATCCACTGTTAATAATTGGAGTTCTGACAGCTGTTCTTGGAAGGAAAGACTTTCTAAGTGTATACATATACGTCATGTTGTGCACCATTTTTTTAATTAGGTTATTTAGTTTCTGTAGTTTGTATTTGGATGAAAGTGCATATATGTGGATACCGTACCTTAGTTTTGATTCTCCTAACATCTGGTAAATCAATCGCCTTAGACTAATACTTGCAGAACTTCGGAGTTTATAGAGGTATGAAGAAATTATTCGCAGGTGTTTAAGTAGGTAGTCATTATGATGATTCCAGGATAAATACTCGTCAAAGTGTATACCAAGGTACCTAGTTTCACTGGCGTAAAGTAGTGGTGAGCAAGAGCATTGTCTACATTCCCATGAATGCAAAAAGATGGGCTGATTAAGAATAATGCGTTTCTGGAGAGTTCGAAAGCACATGAGGTTCGATTTATCATTGTTCACAAAACAAAGCTTTTTTGAAAACCAACTCATAATTTGTTTGATGTCATCCTGTAAAATTGAAACGGCAGTATTATAATCTTCGTGTGCGATAACCAAGGCTGTGTCATCAGCGTATTGATACATTTTTGATTTTAAAGGAAGCAAAGATAGGTCGTTCACATATATGTTAAATAGCATGGACCCAATACACCCAACTCCTGTGAAGCGCACCAGAGGTAGAGGTGCGCAGCAGAACTTGTACTATTTCCTATTCGAGGCTCGTTGGGTTCTTTCGGTGATAGCAACCACTAAAAATGCATGAAAATGCCCTGAAACCAATTTTATCTGGTTTCAACCAACAGCGTGGCGATCTGTTGTATCAAAGGGCTTTTGGTTGAGTCTAAAGAGCGTAAGTACTATCTTCTGTTCTTCCTCAATTTGTTCATTAATGAAGTCTGTTCATCTCCTCCAGTAGAAGTGTCGTGCCTCTTTGTTGCCGGAATCCATGCTGACAGTTGCTTATTAGTGAGAATTTGTCACAGATACGAGGTCATGACACGCAAACAAATTTTTCCATTATCTGAGAAATTGCCGATCAACAACAGTCGTAGGCCTGCAATTAGCCATTATCTTTCTTGTTTCCTGTCATATATAATTGGCCGTACTATGGAAGCTTTAACCCACTAGATGTATATTCCTGTAGATAAGAGCATATACTTTAACATGCTGAAGCAGAGCGCGTTTTAAGCAGCCTATAAAGTTATGTTCTTTATATCTCTAATCTTATTTCATCAAATCCCGCTGGCCGTTGCTATGGCATTATTGTTGTTAATCTGGTGTATTCTAGATCTGATTCTATCATTTCAGGCAAGTACGGCCAGAGATTAGTTGAATTCCCCATAATAGCTTAGCTTTTCCTACCGTGTTGTTTTACTTGGTTACGCAAGTACTCCGTATCTTTGTTGATTAGCGTTCTTCTCAGCCATTAAGCTGAGCTTATCAAAGATCAGTTGCACCGAAATTCTTTCTGTATACATGCATCTATATTATCTTTAGGAGGTCTCGCCAATCGATTTGATTTACGATATTCCATGCTTCTCTTAAGTTCTTCCCGCACTGCGAGTTGCGTCATATGAAATCTCTTTTAGCCAGTCTCAATTTTTTGCCCGTGAAGGTTGTTTCGTAGTCGTCTAAATTCTTCTTTTAATTTTGTGTCATGCGTATTTTGCTTTCCTTATCTATTCCATAATCTGTTTTTTCAGCACTCGTTTCTAGTATTTTCTTTGTCGATTCAATTATTTCCAGGTTTTCTCGGCTTCTAAAGCTTGATGACCAGGAGTAGTGTAGTTCGCATATGTTTCTAAATGTTTCAACTAACGTATCGTAGAGAGCGATGTGATTCTGGGATGAAGGCGATAGCATTCCAGTTATATCTTTGGATAGTGTCATCCATTTCTTCATTGTCAAGGCGGATTTGTTTACGTTCATTTTTTCCTCTTCCATTACGTATGCTCATCGTTTATTGATCCGGAGCGCAACGAAATAATGATCTGCTACCTTTTGTTTAATAGTTCCCCTAGAAATTTTAAGTTACTTCAACCGCACTATCACATGATCGATGCACGATCTGGTGGTTGTATGCCCTAGGTACTCTTCCTTGTGCAGTCATTAAGTCAAATTCATATAAACCATAGTTAGCCAATATGTCGAGATGTTCCGTAACTCCCGTTTTCTTGTGGCACATGGTATCTATATTAAAGTCACCTGCTAATACGAGTTGATCATTGTTATTAAACCTATTTAGTAATTTGAGAATTCTTGATAGAACGGTCGCAAATTATTGCTGGGTGGCCCTATACACAGCACAAATTGTAAATGACAGCTCTGCTTTATGAATAGTGATCACAAGAACTTCCCGCGCGATCTCAAAGTGACAGCTCAATACGGTCAGTTAGCCAGGAAGTTTTTACGTATACAAGCACTCCTCCTCCCTTTCTGCCTTGGCGGCATGCTGAAAAATGCGTGAAATTCCCATCAAAATGAAAAGTCCAAGCGTACTCAATGATGCCTCGATATTTATTTCGGTTAGTATTAGTATATCTATATCTATGAGTGCGATCTCTCAGGTATACTATTCAGTTCGCCCCAGTGTTTTTTAAGGCTTCTAACATTACTCTGAATGAGATGGAGAATCTGCCGGCTGTCTTCTATTCCATCACCTCAACTAGTATCGTCCTGCAGCGGTATCTGTCCTGAATTCTTTAAAAATGAGCTGCACGCAGGTCATATCAGCGGATGTGGTTCAAGTCACTCTCATCCTCAGTACGAATACAGCCGCGCCGTCTTTCCGCCTTGCTAGAATTTTTCCCATTACTTCATCCAGACAGCCCCCATAGCCTTTTTCTTTTGCACATTCTTTCGCGTTCCCAACCAACCATCGCTGGAGCTCAGTTAGGTTCTCGACTGGATGAAAATACGTTCCGAATTTTAATGCATGGTGCAGCTTAGTGACCCACCTATCTCTCTCTCCGGGACCTGCTTCCTGGAACCGCACGATGATTGGCGGTATTTTTCCTTCCCTCGCTTTCAATCTATGCACAGATTCGAAAATCTTATCCTGTTCAGAGGCACAGGAAGCTTGTCCAGCCCTTGCTGCTAGATTACCAAGAACCGCTGTCGGGTCTTCTTGTAGTTCTTTGGACCGATACCGTTGAATCTAGGTTCATCCGCCACGAATATTGCTCAGCGTTTTCACGTCTGCGGCTAAGCTCTTCCATTAACGGCGCGTCCACTGTCTAAAACCTAGTTTTTCGAGTTCTTTGTCTTTTTTTTCAGCCTCTCGTTTAGGACATGTAGAGTGAATCAACTTTTTTTATCAAGTTGCTGTTACTGCTTCGGACAGCATCGTCAGCTGTTTCTCTCAGTCGCTTCGATGGTCTTTTCCTGCTTATCCAGTTCCGAGATAACAGTTGGCCGTGTGTTTATGTTGACTGAAGCATTCAGTTTTTTTTTTCACACGGTCTCTGATTCTCACCATCAAGACCTCCATAAGTGTTTGGATCTGATTTGCAGAGCTGGCGTCATCGGGTCTTTCTGAGACTGAGAGCCTGCTTCAGTTTTCGGGGGCTAATGCTCCTGTCTGATCAGGTTAGTCAGCGATTGCCGCTGGAGGTGTACAGTACATGTCGTACACCCCCAAGACAACAAATCAGAGGGAGATCATAGCTTTGAATTTAGTTTTGTTAACTCCTGCACATTTTTCCAACATGTGTAGAAGAGGCGTTGCATTCTTGAACGATTCCAGCTTTTTGGCTATCAGGTGCTAGTTGTTTCAAACAAGCGATGCAATCATTGCGTCTTCTTCTGGCAAAGACATGGCTTGTGGGCCGTGCCACAGCAAATGTACACCAGCAGGCAGACCAGCCGGAGTGATGAATGCGGTCAAAGGTCAAAGTAAGACCCTGCACCCACCTGAAGGATCAAAGCGGGTGATGTTAAAATCGCCTCGTACGCTCCGCCGGGACTGCGCTGCTTCCACGCTTGTCGGTTGCTTATATGCCGCGGCGTCTGCGTGGGCGCTGCTCGGTATCGTCGACATCCGGGTAGCCCGTCAGCGGTCCTTGCGTGGTGACGTTGCAGCTGCGATGGTAGTGCAGTTGCAGATGACCGGCGATGTTCGCCTGAGGTCA